>APFE030404023.1:162263-202681 GCA_000404065.3 Pinus taeda
TGGTTAAAATTAGTAAACAATTTTGTATAAGTAAAAATTATAACATCCCCACTTCACAATAACAAATTTAAACGTATAATGACTTGTAATAAATTTAATATTAAGAATTTGATTCTGCTTGATGATTTTGATAGTCAAAACATTTAGAAAAACATATGGAATAATTTGTATTTTCACTCATCCTATCATTTGAAAGCCAATCAACCATCTTATAATGAAACTAATTCAGAACTCATCGACTTGATTTTAAATTAACCATATATCACTTTTCAAAACTGTAGACTTCAACCATAGAGGAAGCTGAGCAGAGAGAGAAAAACGCATACTCATGTACACGACAATTAAACATAATGTGAATTTTAGTATCTATACAACGAAGTAGCTGCGGATGGCAACACCACAAATGATTCACCCTTGGCCTTCACACCATGGCTGTCAAATCTATTATTATTAGCTTGCCCAGGAGGGGCTTTATCAAAAGAACCCACCGCATGATGAACATGCTGATTCAGACTGGTACTGGTTTCCACCCGTTCGAGGACGAGGAGGAAACTCAGGTGTTTGATTCCTTTTCGGCAAAACAACAAAGGAATGGTCCATTCGACTGGCCCCCAATACACTCCCAACCCCATGGTTCGACAAAGCCTGCACCCTTACAGCTCATATTTCCAACGTAGCATTTTTGAAAAAAATTCAAAACCATGATCCTCAGACAAAATTAAAGAAGAGCATTCAAAAAATCATCTTCGAGGTGAGGTTTCAGTCTGCAACTCATATTTCCAACATCGCATTTCAGAACCAATTTCGAAACCATTATCCTTACACAAAATTATAGAAGACCATTCCAAAAATCATCTCCAAGCTCGGGTTTCATTAAAGAACATTAAGGTTATTTTGGAAACCAAACTACTCTATTGACAAACGTCTTGGCTCAATCACTTCATATCTATAACTTGTTTAGTCGATGGCCACAAGCCGTTGTACTGTGATAATCTTCGGTACCCACATTCTCCCAAATTTCACAACGAATGCCATAGTCAATGTCAATTTTGGATCTAGATTTTCATCAAATCAGATCGTAGGTGGGTAATCTGGGCTGCTTTTTATCGATTTCTACAAGTTGCATCGAACAAAATCATAAATAATTCAATCATAATAAAATTTCATAGATCATTAAAAGTCATCCAGAAGCTTATGCAACTGACTAATCATTAGTTTCTTGCCAAATTAGCCAAAACCGATGTATACTGTAAGATCTTGAATAATTAAGGATAAATACAGATATTACTTACATCTCTCAACTTCTCTTCTGCCGTAGAAGAATCACGACGACAAATTTAAAACAGTCACAAAAGATTGTAAGTACGAATTTTACCGGGCCTGGGTGTAACTGAATTATACCCGTTTATTGAAATTTGGCCGAGAAAAACCAACGTTATATGCCATTATCGCTCAAAGTTCTACCCAATCGGTGGATTATTTAAAACAGACACAAAACATTGTAAGTGTGAATTTAACCAGGCCTGGATGTAACTGAATTATACACGTTTATTGAAATTTAGACGAGCAAAACCAGCGTTATATCCCATGATCGAGCAAAGTTCGGTCCAATCGGTGGATTTAGGAAGATCGAAGAGAGACCAATTATCAAAAGATTAATTAATATTAAAACCCTAACCTGATCTTGAGGGCTTGCTCCAAACTTTCCTGCATAGGACTCTGCCCCGATGATGGAGAGAGGGTGTCTACAATTCTGGCAGAGCCATCTCGGGATATTTAAGGTTTGATTGACAAGTTAACCATGGAAACCAAAGTATTAGTGAGAGTTGTAAATTGGAAAACAAAAAGGTAGATAATTATAGGCAACCAACTGATTCAAAAGAGAAACCTTCGGTGTAACTAAAAGAGTTATATGCTATGGTAGGTTGATTTCCTTTTATAGATTTTTCTGTAATCAAAATTATTTTTACAAACATTATCAAAATTATCTTTACAAACATTCCTAAAATGTTAGGTATAAAATTTCAAGGTTTTCAACCATTGCTATTTTATATTCTATCTTAATCTAGTAAAGAGTCAATGTATTATTTTAAAGGGGATAGAATTAAGAAATGCTAAAAAAACACAAAAATAAATTGTTAAAATTGATTTATAATTAAATGCAAATTTCCTTAAAATCAATATAAAATATGATACATCTCATAACGGATTAAGTTTTAACTAGCCATTTTGATACTAAACTTTATAACCAGATTATATGTAATATGCTCATTAACCATATTACATGTAATATGATCATTGCAACACATTAAGATTATGCTTAGTTTTTATAAGGTAAATATATTCTATATAAGATGTTTGCTTATGGCAAGATTGTAGGATTTCATAACCCAAGTTGTTTATCAATGATAGGATTCACAAAGACATTTTACGTAAGTTGTTTATCAATGGCAGGAATATGGAATTTCAATACACATTGCAATAGTCAACTTGAGGGCAACAATCAAGAATTGAAGGCACACACATATTGGTAGCTGCAAGTTTATAAGGATATATAATGTGCACCATAATTTTAGGTTCACATGATTATATGTGAAGGTGTTTTGTATTTGGCTTCAAGAAAAGAATTAATCAATTAATAAGGTAGTTATAAGTTTGTGGTGAGGCATGACTTCTTAGATTAAATGCATTTATTTCATTTTCTACGTAACAAATACATTAATGTAAGTTATCTCCATGGGAATTAAACCTATATTTTATATTCTTCATGATTTTGATGAAACAATTGTTAATTTTGACAATGATGCTTACAACCTTATGTTTGAATTATGCCAATTGTGTTATATATTTTATGTCATATTTGAAAGAGGTATGGGTAATGACAGAATTAAGACTAGAGGTCCTATTGATGCCACAATCTAGACCACTAATTATAAAGTAGTACATTGGTGCAAGTTCCCTATAGAAATCAAGTTCCCTAAGTTACATTGGAAATTTTTACTTAGTGCTACGATTTGATGTTATTGATGATGATAAAATACTTGCAAGATTATATATATATAATCCGTAAATAAGGGACTTATGGCCCACTTATGCATGGACACTGCAAACTTAAGTTTTTGATTTTTATCTCTCTAACTTATGTAGAGGCAGTTCACAATTCAATTATGTGTAACTACTTTTCAAGATTAGAACTATGGTGCTCTAGTGTAACTAACACACATCAACTAAATAATAATATAATAATAATCACGCTATTAAAAACCAATAATTTGGAAATAATTGAGAACTTTGTATTTGTTGCAAGTCCTATGCACATTGGTATCCAACTGAACTAAAATCTATCAAAGCAATCAAGCCTAAGATATTTCATTGTCCTATGTGCATATTCAGATTTTATTGTAGTGCATTGTCCTATGTGCATATTTAGATTTTATTACAGTTCTTTAGTTCCAAACCAATTACGGTATACACTACATATTGTAAAGTGCAATCAACACAAATCAAAATACCATTGAGAATGCAAGAATCCTGCATATTACATAGCCAACGATATATTTATATGTAATACCAAGCCTCTTGTCCAAAATGGATTAAAAATCATTGTTCTATAGCTCTGTGCCCAAAGAAGCTCACTCCAACATCACACTAACATTCACATTGCAATGCAACCTATAGACCGAGCTTTATATGTAAACCAACACTAAAACCAATAATTTGGACATAATTGAGAACTCTGCATTTGTTGCAAGTCCTATGCACATTGGTATCCAATTGAACTAAAATCTATCAAAGCAATCAAGCCTAAGATATTTCATTGTCCTATGTGCATATTCAGATTTTATTGTAGTGCATTGTCCTGTGTGCATATTCAAATTTTATTATAGTGCTTTAGTTCCAAACCAATTACGGTATACACTACATATTGTAAAGTGCAATCAACACAAATCAAAATACCATTGAGAATGCAAGAATCCTGCATATTACATAGCCAACGATATATTTATATGTAATACCAAGCCTCTTGCCCAAAATGGATTAAAAATAATTGTTGTATAGCTCTATGCCCAAAGAAGCTCACTCCAACATCGCACTAACATTCACATTGCAATGCAACCTATAGACTGAGCTTTATATGTAAACCAGCACTCTACCTTTGCTTAGAATTGACACACTTTACTGTAGACCTGGGTTCATGGAAATAATTTCCTTAAAATAAATAGTGCAATTGGTGAAAATTGATTACTCCAACAAATACAAGGGACACCATTACTTCAGTCAATGGAATCTTTAATAATCAAGAAGCAAAACATTTTTCTCACTAATAGCTTTCATATGTATGGGATTAAGCTTCAACTCATAATTTTTAATGTAAAAAATGCTTATAAATCTATTGTATTTCCCCAATAGTCAGAAATCCAAATGAAAATCTCTTGCATACAAGATCAACATTTGTTTAAGTTTTCAACTCTAAAACCATTGCAAATCAAAATGGATTAAACACAAATAAGAAAACCTCCCAATGAAGAAAACATTCTTGGACTTCTTGTAATTGCAAAAAGGAGATGTTAAAGCATGCATTTAAAAAATCATTTGAGTAATCCTATCACCATCTCCAATCAACCAATCAAGATATGGTTGAGGAAGAGAGAGAAAACCATTTCCTGAGCAATGGATGTCCCCATTAAGTGTCCTTGCATATGTCTTTGAGATGCAAGGAACAATCACCCACATCTAGCATATGGATTCAAAACTTCATGAAACCACTATGTATGGATTATTGGAGATGTGTATGGCCTATAGAAGTTGTGTATGGTCTTAATGCATCCATCAACCACAATATATGTGTTTGTCCCATATGCTAATGGCTTAGTAATGGATTATTTAATGAATACAAGGAAATAACAATTTAGATGGAAAGACGCAACCACCATATCACTACAGTCATTGATCTCACTTGATCAATTGAATGTGTGGTATAGGTTCTCTAGTTGTTGAATTTCTTAATCATTAACAAAGAAAGAAATTTTGAGTGAAATATTAGATCTATAGTTCTAAATGGATTCTCACACCATCAAGATAGCACATGCAACAATTAAATACAAATGCATAATCCAACATCGAGTTTAACATTAACATTAATGCCAAAAATATTTACCATTACCTTCCACTAAATGTAATTGTAAATGAAAGTCTTTCACAAAGCTATAATATCATACACATAATTAACATAAATATTTTATCCTAAAAAACCAAAAGGGAATATCAGCATTCAAATGATTGTGTTGACCCTTAATAGTAACCACCTTAATGACGCACTTTGCAAAGTGTGATTTTGTTGCATGTACAAGGTTCATATTCCATATCCTTATATTCAAGCCTACTTTTATCCTATACATCATCATACAACTATGCTCCAGATTATTTCTATAGTGGTATCAATTGATACAGTTCTTTCTCCTAGATACTTCATTTTGTATATGCTAGTAAACATTGATCCATGATCATTTATTCAGTTATTATGATTTCACATGTTGTTTTTGTTGCTTTTCAAGCGAATTTCCCAGAGATACACTTAATTGTTGTGATTAGTTGTTTCCTAGACATGTTTCTCCATCCAATCAAATATATTCATGTGCTTGTAAATCTTCCATGGATTTAGTGGTATATTAGTTCTTGTGCCTTACATATAAGATGTGGGAAATAATATCTTTGAAGCCTTAGTTTTAGTTGGTATAGCTTTTTAATGTATGGTATCCTTGCTTAGAAATAATGTTAAGGCTTAAAATTATTTGTTAAGTGTTAGCATGGGATGGACATTTTATCACTTTAGTGAGGATGTTACCTTATTTCTATGTCTAACCATTCGATGAGTGTGTCTTAGTCTAAACCACTATGTACTACTAGGAAATTAAGGTAGGTAGCCGTTGAAGCCTTGAAAATCGCTGCATCAGCATCGGGGAAAACCACCCAGTCCAGACCTTAAAGGCAGCTCCTTTTTGTTTGGTGTGGTGGCTCTGACTGGATATAATGGGACCCGTTTCCCAATGATTTGTAAATAGGATGGATAAGTGGTTGATTTTCTATTATCTAATGATAATTATGAATGATTTATTCTAAAATGCAAAATTATAAACAACTAATCTATCCCGAGAATTTTCCACTTTAGTGTAACTTTTGATGATCTTTATCTACAAATAGGCATATAGATGACTCCATTGATAAATAAAGACATTCATTCATATGATAATTACTTTGTTAAGTAGTTGAACAATGTAATAATTAAAACATTATTACACTATTCTTCATATATCATTGACATAAATATGATTGAAAGAATAACATTCCTTAAGCATCCAATAGTGATAAGTATAAAGACTATTGTTAAAACACATACATATATCAAATGATAGCAAGATTGAATAAATGTTGATTCATATAAAAGAATGAAGCAAAGACATAGATGATAGTACCATATGTAATTCGAATCCATTCCGATATCAATCAAATTCAAATCCCGTCTTCCAACTTAGAAATAATCTCACAAAAAGCAATAGTGCATATCTCATCAAAGTGTTCTTCATTAAAATTCATAATATAGGCTCAATCTTCATAAAAAATATATATCGAAAGCACAACAATGTGACTCCCAATCCAGGTTTTATACAAAAATTGAGGACCCTTTCTGAAGACATGAAAGGGTCTATAAATACTATCTAAGATAGCTGATTATGAAATAAAAATGCTATGATATGGTATAACCAAATCATGAAAATCTCCTTGAAATAGGCATGCTTGCAGTCGGTATAAAAATGTTATGATATGGTATAACCAAATCATGAAAATCTCCTTGAAATAGGCATGCTTACGGTCGGTAGAATGATTCACTATTTCGGCCGATCATATTTTGGTTTTAGCTGGCATATAGCAAGCATTGGTTGCAATTCTGGAGGGTGACTTAGACGTGAATGCAGTTGGGCTGAATACGTAGCATCATAAATTTCAGGAATCATGTAGCTGATTGCATCAGTTAAACATTTCAATGCTACTTTTTGACTATGTGGTTTAACCAGGAAGAACCAAAAGGTGTCCCAAGTTAAACTTTGGATGCCCATCACTAATTTTTCCTTCTTTTCTAAACCCTGCTTGCATGACTGCTCCAGTGCGAGTGCACTTTGAAATGAAATTAGACAGATAAAGAGTATCATTGACTAATTCAATCAAATTACCAGTTATTGATCTACATCTTGAAGTTGCCCTTTCTGCTTTCATCAATTGGGATTGCCATTCTAGGAAAATAATTTCCTTGTGTGATTCTAGAATTCTAGGCAGATTTTCAGCTTACCCTTCATTGGTTTTCTGCCAGGCAAGAAATTTTGTTAATATCTCATCGACCTGTTCCAAATTCTGCCTTTCGTCAACTGATTTGTCAATCATTGAAGAAGAAATATCACAGAGGGGCTCAACAAGAGAAATATTATGACATAGTAAGTTTAAATGTTTAATTAATGCCTTATTGATCTGGAGAACTTCGGATCTGGACTTTGTTGGTTGAGGAAACCTTTTGAAATTTTCTATTTGTTGAGTCAGTTGAGCGATTTTCTCATCTTTTGTTTTGCTCAATTGCTCGTTCATTGTCTTTAGCTTGACCAATGCTAAGGATAATTCTTTTTGTTTCTGTACTGCACTTTGGTCTATCCTCTGCTTCTACTTGAGTAATTACTCATTTAGCTGGTTATTTGATCGTTGTTGCACTGCTAACTGTTGTTCCAATTTCTCTATTTTCTATTGCTTTTCGAATACCTGTGCTTGCAGTGAAACAATTGTCTGATCTTTTTCTTTGAGTAAATTGCTAACCTCTGATGCTTTATCCATAGTAGCTGCCGAGTATGCTCCGACATATTGAGAGAGTTTTGTATGGTCTTTGGAAGGATTAATTTCTTCTCTCCATACCACATTAGCCATTTCTGTTCATGTAGGTAAAAGAGAGGATTGATCAAACTTTCTCTTTTCCTTTGTCTTTTTACTACAGCCTTATGTTTGGGACTATAAAAGACATCTAAAGTTGGTATTTCTTCTACATGTAGGATGATTTCATCAGATGGATTTTCTGGAATTATCTCCATATCTTTTTGAATGATGGGTGGGCCGCTGGTTACTTCAGTTGGAACTGTACTAGTTGACGTTTATGACCAGTTGTCACTTCAGGCATGCTGAATCCCTATAAGGTCTCAGTATTGCTTATAATGGAGTCAAACTTTTGCCATTATAAAGAATCTTGGGATCAATCTGAGTATCTATATCCATGAGTTGGCTATCTTTTCCCTGTTCCTATTTCTGTTCCTGTTCCTGTTCATGTTTGGAGATCTTTTCCACATTGGAAATCTTTTCAGTAACTATTTGTTCAACTTGACCGGATGACTGGGCTTTAGGATATGTGACTAAGAGGTCTAAAGGTAGAGTTTGCAACCTCTGCTCTTTAAGCCTATTAAACACTTCTAATCCTTCATCTTGATATTTTATTATAGCCAATGATTTAACTTGAAATAAACATGGGGCTGAGGAAAATAGATCATCGAAGTCATCCTTTTCATGATCAAACTTTGCAAGTTTGGCTTGTTCAAGAACATTATAGAGAAATTTTCTTAGATCATATTGCCTGTTGGGGATTGTTGCAAGATTCAACATTTGTATTTTTTCTACCTCCTTTTCTACATGTTTGTAATCATGAAGAGTGAAAATACCACATCTTAAAGGGAATTTAGGCCATGCCTATTTATTGGAATTTCTGAGGGTTTTTTATGTCCCTTCTACTGTTATTTGATAGGCTAATTCCTGAGCTAACAGATTATCAGGCACATACAGTGGAAGGACATGAAGTTTTGTAAGGCTACCAAAAAAGCCTTATATAAGTGAATTTTTCTTCCCCAAACCAACTGCCTATTGCTATCAAATCTGTTTCTGCTTCTGGGGATATCTTTGGAGCAGGCTTATCAAAAATAGAGTAATAAATAGGCACAATAAAACCATTGCAAATTTTGTACAAATGGTTTTTGTAATTAGCCTTCCATAACTGATCATGATATATATGTATTGGTTTAGGGTCTGCAGGGGTCCATCTCCACCCGAGCAATGGAAATTTAGAATTGAAACAAACAGTGTCCATAATGTATGCACTGTAATAGAATGGAGGAATGGTCCTAGTAGTTTGATATGCATTTGCTCTATGCTTTAGGATTGCTTTCGCTAATTTGTCAGATAAAATATTGGCCTAATCCATTACATAGCCATTGATTGCCACCTCCATTAGAGGGACCATTTCTATAGTGAAATTAGTAGAGTCATGTATTCCCCACATTCTACACATCATAGCTCTGGCATAACAGTAAGGAGAAGCCAATGAGTCCACAGAGTACTTACTCGATGATTCGTGCTTGTGCTTCTCGGGAAAATGTCTCCACTGCTTAATTGGGGCTGATTTTGACTCATTTTCTTTTGCAAACACTTCAGGAAAGGCTTTTTTGTACTGCTTTTCAGGCTCAGGTAAGTGATACATTTTCTTTAGAATATTCGACTAAAATGAGCCGAATATCCTCCCATCGGTTGTGCAAAAGGTTCTATTTGTAACTGGAATTTTTTCCACTACCCATCTCATGACATCAGTATATGGGAGGAATTTAGCTCGGGCAACTATTCTGTGAAGAAAGGAGCATGCCAACTCTTTAAGAGTTCCTTCAAACTTATCAGTTGAATCAGTTGTGGCATCTTTTGATAGTTCTTCGGGCTCTTCGATTTCAATTAGATTATAGATACCTTCCGAACTAGTATTTCCTAGTCCCAGACATGTCGTGTTTGATATTAATCCCTTTTTACTTGGTTCAGGATCTTTGGCTGGCTGAGCTACTACTACAAGAGCTTTTGCTACGGATTTCTTTGACTTCCTTCCCATTTTGCTTCAAATTTCTGTTTTTAGCGGAATTCTGCATAAGTGATTGCAAAACTGTGATACAGAGAAATACTGCAACAGACCAATATGATAATGAAAAAGGAGTTACGTCGATCATCAGGTGGTAATGGAATATAGTTAAAGGTTGCAGCGGATGAAATCTAAGGAAAAGATCTACCCTTAACTGCTTCATTGAATAGACGTTTAACCTGTCAAACATGGTAAAGACAGTTTTAAATTCTCATCATGTCACTTATATGCTGAATGATTAATTGAAGTGTGCCTTAGATTCGTTTGATGGATGATCATTGATAAATCGCAAATCAGTGATTGGGAATATCAAGGGAAAGGCTTTAACACTTGCTTTGAATATCTCTGATCTTTGAATAAGTGATATAATGCATGCAAACCAATTTAAATATATCCTTGAGATGCGCACCTAATAAATATATTGCAATCAGGAATGGACTTGGGCTTTATGGTTCTGTCAATGCGATATTGCCGATTGTGATATGTTTTATCGTGTCGGAGGATTTGAGCCTGCATTCAATTATGTGTTGGCTTGTTGTTGTCATCTCCAATTTTCCAATTGTGATATGCTTTATCGCATCAGAGGAATCAAGGGGCTCCATTATATTGTGCTTGGCATTTGGATTTTCCGATATCCGATTGCAATTTCCTTTTCAGATTAGAGTGAATGGGTAATGTTTATTGTGGCTTTGTGTATGTTTCCTTTGTTATTGCGATATGTGATCTTCTAATCACTTTATCGTAATAACGAAGAGTTTCATAATATTTTTAAAGTCACGTTTTTTATTTTTATTCAAAAAGGCTTGCCAAATGATTGATTTACCTTAAGCCTTTTAATAAGGGTTTTCTAATGATGGGTTAATACCAATTTTATTTATGAACACACAAATCTTATTAAGGGACCCATTTCTTCTTTAAATTTTATGTAAAGATTTTTTAAGAAATGGGGGGTTGTTGATTAGCACAACAGTAGCATAGTCGTATTCTCTAGTCATATTCTCTTCATACTTAACATTTTTATTAAACACTCTTATATTTCCATCTCATCCATAAAAAATAAACTTTCCCTAACTTATCATTACCAACGATCATCTAAAAAGGGTTGTGAAGAAAAATAAAGAAAAATAATGCAAGCCTTAAATTGAATTAAGCCAAATGAATGGTTAAAGAGGTGAAAAGCAAAATAAATTAAGCAAAAAAAAAAAAACTGTTTCAGTTTTCTTTGAAAAAATTAAAGAAAATCAGAAGAAAAAATAAAAAAAGTGTAGGTTGGAGTAATAAAAGCTCCATCTCACAAATATTTTCAACTAAATGAATAATCCTATCTAAAATCTAATCAATTAGTTGGATCAAACATGACTTCGAAATTTAATTCATATGTTACCCTTATATCCTCTTTCTTAAGATAATATCATTTACCTATATCCTCTTTCATAAGATAATATCATTTACCTACTTTGGCTTAGAGGACTAAAATACATTATCTCCTATCCTATCATAATGTTTGGAGTTGTGCACTGAGAAACAAATACAATGCATTGGGGTACGTCCATAATACTTTGTGACTTGTGTATATGCATTGGGATCCATATCAACTAACATGAATAATGAGTCTGTTGCCATATTATCATTGTACACTCAATATCATATGAGCATCATTGTATTTATTATATATGTGTTGACATATGTACTAAAAGTCCCCTCTTTGATATATTTATGTTCACACATGAGTATTTGTGGACTAGTGTGTCACATCCATGAATGTAAACACTAGGCACCACACACACTCTCTCAATATACTTCTAGAATATTTTAGGAAGTGATTTGACCATTTTTTCATGAATTATTACTTCTGAACTTCTAGAAAGCCCAACCAACTTCATGGGAAACTATCTCTTGATAAATGGTTCAAAAAATAATCAAATCAATGTCATTGGATGCATATATTGACCACGAAAATTTTAAAATGGTGTCATAATAAGAAAAATGGATAAAAATTGACCATGCAGGAAATGCTACACGAAAACTGATGCCTACAAGTAGACCATTATTGAAGTAGTGCTTCAGTATTTTTTATTATTTTTTGATACTATCTACCATACAAATGTGGGCAAAATTAGTTGGAAAACCACTTGTCTGTATATTGTATTCTTTGATCTCATGGATGATTTAGAGACGTTTCTCTCCTATAAAGGAAGGTTCTCTCAAACATTTCACTTGTGAAGGTTTTTTTGAAACAAGATTTTGTTAAATGTTTTCTTATTTCCTTTGCACTTCAACTAATTTTTGTGTGAGGTTCATGAGCCAATGTCTTAGCAAAAAGAGAGTCTAATATTCTAAAGTAGAAGTTTCAAAGAGTATGTAATGGCAGAAGTGTCCTTAGACACATAATTTTATTAATCAGAAAAAACAATTACATAACTTGATTTTGCAAGAGTTTACACCCGAACAACCAAACACTCTTGCAATGAGCTATTTATAAGCTCCATGTCCTAACTACCTCTAATTATGGATCACTTATTAAATAACACGTGTCCATTTACAATAAATGCTATTCAAACCAACTAGCTAACAAATATCCTAAAATAGAGCATAAGATACGACTCATTTGGAGAGTCATATCTAGTTACAACAATATGCTAATTCTAAAAGTCTCTATTAAATAATTAAACATTCTAGAATATTAATTATTAATTTAATATCTTAAACTAATAGTTATTTTATTCTAATTTTATAATCTATGATAATAATTTATTTTTGGATCATCTAACATTCCCCCCTATGATCCAAAGATACATTACAACAGATACCAAGTTCATCCCTGAACTTAGTAAATTTTATTCTGCCAAGCGGTTTCATGAAAATGTCGGAGATCTGATCTTCGAAAGGACAATAAACTGGCTTGAGGACATCTTTGGCAATGAGAGATCGGATATGATGATGCTTGGTGTTCACATGCTTTGTCTTTGAATGAAAAACTTGGTTCTTGGAAAGTTTGATGGCTGACTGGCTATCAATGAATAATGATGTAGCTTATGTCTGAGAAATGCCCAAGTCCTATAAAATTCTGCGCAACGAAACAATTCATATGCTGCTTCCCATGCTGAAATGTACTCTGCTTCTGCTGAAGAAGTGGCCACTGTAGCTTGTTTCTTACAAATCCAAGATACTGCTGCTGAACCCATCTTCATTAAATAACCTGATGTTGATGCTCGATCATCAATACTCCCAGCAAAGTCGACATCAGAATATCCACCAAGTACAAAATTTTTAGTCTTTGTGTAAAGAAGACCAAAATCTTTTGTTCCTTAGATATATCGAAGAACTCTTTTGACTGCATTCCAGTGGCTATCTCATGGTTCCTGCATAAAACGTGAAAGAATACTTACTGCATAAGATAGATCAGGACAAGTATTTGTCAAATAAATCAAGCTGCCAATCAACTATCTGTAAGTTGTACTGTCCATCTTTTCCCCCCTTCAAATTTTGAAAGTTTCAAGTTTTGCTCCATGGGGGTGAGAAGAGGCTTGCAATCCTGCATGCCAAATCATTAAACAACCTCTGTTGCATATTTCCTCTGAGAAATGAAAATATGATGTGGACGTTGGAAGACTTCAACTCCAAGATAGTAGTGAAGTAATCCCAAATCTGTCATCTTAAAACCTGCATGTAACTCCTTTTTCACCTGTGCAATATGATCATCATGGTTGCCAGTAATGATCAGATCATCTACATACATAACAAGAATTACCAGATATTTTCCCTGTTGTCGCACATACAAAGTATCATCAGATTCACTTCGTTGAAAACCAACTTTCTTAAGGTATTCATCCATCTTGACGTACCAAGCGTGGGGAGCTTGTTTTAATCCATATAAAGCCTTGATCAATTTGCAGACTTTATGTTCTTGTCCTTCAACTTCAAAACCTAGCGGTTGGGTCATATACACTTTCTCCTATAAATCCTCGTTAAGAAAAGCACTTTTCATATCCATTTGATGAACTTTCCATCCTTTCTGAGCGACCAATGCAAGTGTTAAATGGATGGTGTTCCATTTAGCTATAGGAGAAAAAGTTTCCTCATAATCAATGCCTTCCTGTTGCACAAAACCTTTTGTGACAAGTCATGCTTTATACTTTTCAAGTTCTCCCTTTTGATTATACTTAATTCTGTAAACCCATTTTCATCCTATGGGTTTAACATTTGATGGACAATCAACAAGTTTCCAAGTGTTGTTATCAATTACTGCTTGATATTCTTCAACCATAGCCTGTTGCCATTCTTTATGTTTTACGGCTTCTCTGTATGTGGAAGGTTCAGTGAAATCATTTGCTATTAAGGAAAAATTGCCTTCACTTCTATGTGCCCTTCTGGTGCCTGTTTTATTCTGCTCATCAGGATTTACATCTTTCAAAAGTTGAACTGCCCATTTTGGTAGTTGGTGCTCACTCGTTTGCGCTTCTGTAAAGTATCCATCATTGTAAAGAGGATTAATATAAACTAATGTTCGTCGTTCAGGTGAAGAGTGTGGAGAATCACTGTCAGAAGAACTGTTGCTGCTTGGAGATCCGAATGAACTACTAGAAGACCCAACTGATGTTGTTGATGTAGATGGATTGGATGACTCATCTTCAAAGGAAGGAAAATCAAGTTCATACCAATTTGGTGAAGTTGGTTGACTTTGCATTTTTCCATTTCTTTTACTTCCTTTAGTTTCCAACTTGTGAAGAATATTTTCAATTTATTCAAGACTCTTACTCTCTGTTTCATCAAAAATGACATCCCTTCTCACAATGAATTTTCCATTTGTCAAAAGACAATACCCTTTATTCTCATCAAAATAGTCAATCATTGTGCATTTTAAACTTCTTGAGTCAAGCTTAGTTCGTTTTTATTTCGGAACTAAGGCATAACATACTGATCCAAAAACTCTAAGATGTTTAACTCTAGGTTTGAAACCAAACCAAGCTTCATAAGGTGTGATTCCATCTAAAGAAGCAGTTGGAGATCTGTTTCTTAATTAGACAGCTGTATGAATTGCTTATGCCCAATATGTGGGACTTAACCTCTTGAAAGTTAACATGGATCTCGCCATTCCTAAGAAGGTGCGATTCATTCTTTTGACTACTCCATTTTGCTATGGAGTGTAAACATTAGTAAGATGTCGTCTTATGCCATTTTCACTGCAATAAGTTTTGAATTCATTTGAAGTGAATTCTCCCCCATTATCTGTCCTGAGAGTACCTATCTTTTCTTTGACTTCATTTTCAACAAGTTGGCGAAAAATCTTAAACTTATCAAATGCTTTTGACTTGTTCTTCAAAAAGTAAACCCAAGTCATTCTGTTGAAATCATCAATGAATAGTAAGAAATATTTGCATCCACCAAAGGAAGTTTGCAGTGGACACAAACATCATTGTCAACTAGTTGTAGCCCCCTGTTTTCATGCCATGAACTTGTTGGAAAACTTTCTCGACTTTGTTTGCCATAAATTCAAGCTTCACATTTTGCATTTTCCCTTTTGAAAGTGGGAAGTCCTTTAACCATTCCTTGTTTCTGCAATTGAGAAAGACTCTCAAAATTCAAATGTCCATATCTTGCATGCCATAATCTTATAGGTGAAATACATGTAGTCACTGCCCCTGCAAAATCAGAATGCCTTGGAATAACTGTCCCTTTCATCCATAATAGTTTTCCATCTTCATAACGTGTCATGACTATTTTCAAGTTCTATTTGACTGCATTGATCTTGACTAAACCATTTTCCATAATCACCTCAGGTACTGCTTGTCGAATTGTGACTTAAGAGAGAAAAGTTTTCTTAAAACTTGGTACATACCATACATTGGAAATCATTTTTTTTCCAATGCCAGGGAGAAAAACTTTAACTACTCCTTTTCCATAAGGAGTATGTTTTGTATCATCAGCAAGAAAAATGAAATTAAGTTGGAAATCTTGAAAATTCCAGAAAAAATCATGTCAACAAGTCATGTGCTGAGTGGCCCCAGAATCCAAGATCCAGGCATCTTCATAGTCACTTCTAAGATGGGATGAAAGTTGTGATGCTGGCGAGGAAGTAAAAACATATTCTGAGTTATCATCATCTTGATCATTTGCAAATTGCGTTAAATGTTGCTGAAACTTGGGAATTTTATCAAGTGAAGTTCGACAATCTTCAGCATAATGGCCAACTTTTTTACATCTTTGACACACAATTTTACTTAAGTCTCTTCCTCTTCCTGAAGATCCTCTGCCTCTGCTGTGACTTCTATGTTGAGATTGTCCTCTACCTTGATTATTATTTCCTTGTCCTTGAAAATTGCCTCTTCCTTGGTTGTTTCCTCTACCTTGAAAAATATTCCTTCCTGAACTGTTGCCTATGTTAAAATTGTTTCCTCTGCTTTGGCTTCGACCTCGACTTTGTACATTATGTGCTGCTTGATTTTGATTCCCTCTGCCTCTACCTCAAGAACTGGCTGTTGATGATTTACTAGTGCTGGACTCTGTGAGAAAAATATTTTCACCAATTTTCTTCTTCTTCCCAAACGTTTTATCATGCTGAGTCAACATTTCACAGAGTTCATCAAACTTTAGTTTCTCTAATTTCCCAGTTACTTGTAGAGTCTCCAAAAAATGAAATTGTGACTAGCATTAATAATTTCCTGCCTAATATTCTTAAGTCTTGAGATATATTCAAGAACATCATCGCCTTTATTTAATTTTTGCTGCAACAATTTTAATTGTAGATCAACTTTCTTTGATTCAAGCGGAGTATCAAAGAGGTCTTTAAATGTTTTCAAAGCAGACCATGCATATGTAGCATTTTCTATATGGACATACATTTCATCATTCACAAAAGATTTAATAAGAGCTAAGGCTTTAGCATTCTTGATTTCCCATTTTGCTAGTGCAGCTACATCTGTGGGTTTATTCGGCGTAACATCTCCATCACATATACCCTACCATAATTCATTGTAAATGAGAGTGCTTTCAATGAGACGATGCCATGTTTTATAAGATTTTGTGCCTTCAAGTTTGTCGGAATCAGAAAACAAATTAATCAACTTAGACATTGTAGTGTTAAGACTTCACACCACGAATCAAGCTCCAAAAAAACCAAGATGTGCAACACAATAGCAACACATGACGCAAAAGAAATGAACTATCGGGGCTTGGCCTTGACCCTCAAATAGTCGTCAAAACAGGAGAAAATTGACTGAGCTTTGCACTTGGCTCTAGTCAATTTCTCAAATTTTTACAAGGCAACTTTTAAAATTTGACTTTTACAATGGTGCTTTTGTACAATCTGGTAAAAAAAAATTACCCCTCCTCAAAGTAAAATTACTTTGAGTCACACTGTCACTCCATAACAAATTTACAAAACAAAAAACTCCTTATTACTCAAAAAAAATATAATACCCTTATTACTCAAAAAATTTACAAATTTCAATTGCACCTTATTTCTCCACTAAAATACAAAATTTCAAAATATAATTACACCTTATCACTCCATTAAAAAAACTCCACTTATCACTTCATTAACATTACAAAAAAAAAAAAAAAAAAAAAAAAAAAAAAAAAATTCATTTCTTCAATCTTCAACTCAGCTATAAACTTTCAAATACAGAAATTCTTTAAGAGGCTGAATTTTTTTTTACGTTGTCTGGTGCTTAGGTTCACTTTTTGCTGGTAGGCTAGCACTGGCTGGCTTCTTGCTGGCAACCAATCTCAATCTTGATTGAGAAAACCGTTTCAGATTTCAATCTCTATATATGATTTAGGGAACAATGACAGATTGTTTGCTTGAGACAACCAATTTTATCGTAGATTGAGAGAACGTTTACAGATTTTTGCATACTTCGTTGTTTTGGCCTTGGTCATCCTTAATGCAAAATAGATTATGGAATAAGTCACACAAATTATTTATAAAGGAATTGAAAAAAAATAGCGCAGCTCCAAAGCTATATTTCGACTTTCCTAATAATTCCTTTAAGGCTTCCAGATCTAACCAATATACTCACAATTTAAACCTCATGGGACCACGGTTGAGTGGACGGCCGGTTGTACATATTCATCGTAAAAGAGCACACGAAATCCTTTAAAATTGAAAAAAAAATGGCATTCACTGTGATCTTGTGTATATCTTTCTGGTCGACTGTCTTTTGTTTGTCCACGTGCAATCTTCACTAATGACTCCAACAGCATCCGTAAGCAGAAGCTATATGGTTCACGCATGGCGAGCTCCGACAGAACCTTCTTATGCAGCTGGATATTCTCGGGGCGTTTTCTGAGATCCCCACAACGAATTTGAAGCCCTTTCCGGGTGGTATAACGGCCCTTCTCAGGCCCATAGTGGGAGTTGGATTGTCCACTAACACAACAACATAAGTTCTTCTGCATATAGAAATTCTCGTCTCCAAATGTAGTCTGAGATTTGTGGGAGACGTAGTTGTCTTACTGTTGTTTTGCCATATTGAAGGAGAAAATAATAGAAATTGGAGACACAACAATTTGATAATAATATATAAAAAAAAATGATTTACAGATTTAAAATTCTAAAATCAATAAAATAGTACACTTTTTTTTTAACAAAACCTTGACAAATTTCATACCAAACATTCGCTGAACAATTCAATAGAGTTTTCCAAAAACTTCTAGAGCTGGAATCAACTCCTCACATCCAGTGCAGCATTACTGGAGCTCTGATACCACAATAATGGCAAAAGTGTCCTTAGACACATAAATTTATTAATCAGAAAAAAGAATTACATAATTTGATTTTGCAAGAGTTTACACCCGAACAACCAAACACTCTTGCAATGAGCTGTTTATAAGCTCCATGCCTTAACTACCTCTAATTATGGATCACTTATTAAATAACAAGTGTCCATTTACAATAAATGCTATTCAAACCAGCTAGCTAACAAATCTCCTAAAATAGAGCCTAAGATACGACACATTTGGAGAGTCATATCTAGTCAACAATATGTGAATTCTAAAAGCCTCGATTAAATAATTAAACATTTTAGAATAATAATTATTTTAATTTAATAAACTTAAATAAAAACTATAATTATTTTTATTCTAATTTTATAAACCTATGATATAATTTATTTCACATTTGGAAAGTTCATTTATCTAGTCAATAATTGTGAATTCTAAAGCTTCCATTAAATTAATTAACATTTTAGAATAATTAATTATTATTTAATATCTTAAACTTAATAATTATTTTATTCTAATTTTATAACCTATGATAATAATTTATTTTTGGATCATCTAATAGTATATTTTTATGTGTGAAGTTCATTTTGAAATATTAATGTATATGTAGAAATTTTCTTTTCTTTCTTTATTTTTAATTTAATTTCAAAATATTTAATAATTTTTTAATTTAATTTCACAATATTTAATAGTTTTCAAGAACTAACCCCTTTTGTGAAACATGAAGAAACCTCAAGAGTGGGGAACATCAATTATTCCTCTAGATGGTTATGAACTTTAACACTAAATACCTCATTATAGCAAAAGAGGACACTTGACTTCAACATCAATTATTCCTCTAGGTGGTTATGAATTCTAAAACTAAATACCTCGAGATAGCAAAGGAGGACACTCGACTTCAACATTTATGAACCAAAAAATCATCCTTAGAAAGAAATTTCTAAACCACGATCAAAATTTAATTATTTTTCATTTTTTCTATGAAAGTAGAGTGTAGCAATTTTAATTATATTTTTCATTTTATTTATTTTTATACTAAAAACACAAGTTAGCAGTCTTCAAAGACAAATTTAAAACGTTAACTTGTTTTCCTTATGTCAATTTAGATCTTTTATTTAAAACATGAGTTGTTTACTTTCTTTTTTAAACAAATTGAAGTGAAGTGTTTCCCCATATATATATATATAATATGTTTTTTTGGAATTTCAATATCTTAGGGTGAAGTGTTTCCCCATATGTATAATATATATAATTATGTTTTTGGAATTTCACATATCTTAGGGTTGTAATATTGAATGTTTAATTTGATTTTACATTTTTTTTTACCAGCATTTAACTTTATGGAGAGGGGATTTTGTAATTTGCGAAAATAAAATTTAAAATTAAATTAAGTGAAATAAAATAAAGAACATAAAATTTATAATTATAATTAATAATTAAACTGGTTTATGACGGTTTTTGATAGATGGTGATGGAGAGGGGATGTAATTTATTGCGAAAATTAAAATTAAAATTAAAATAAAGTGAAATTAAAATAAAGAACATAAAATTTATAATTATAATTAATAATTACACTGTTTATGGGGTTTTGGATAGATGGTAATAGATGGTGATCAAGTGTTCTATTAAGACACTCTTTGATGTGAATTCATTAGTTCAATTCCCCACACTGGGGTGATATATTAGATATGATGAAGATGATGATGAAGATGTAGTCCCGCCAAGCTTACAAAAAAATTATTTAATAATTAAACCAACCTAGATCCATCTTAACTTTGAATCTACCAAGAGTTGAGAGGAATCAAATCCCTTAAGATGTAAACCTCTTTTAGAGTGAAAAGGGATTTGATCCCTCTCGGCCCTTGATAAATATGGAATTAAAATATATTTAAGTTAGTTTTAAAATTCATATTTGAGATTAATAACAATGGTTATTCAGAAAATAAACATACTTCATGTGGATTAATTGAGATTTCATGTTAATGGTATTTTATTTCAAACATTTATTTAATTTTAGCAACATTTTGAAGCTTTTATTTTTTCTTATTTAGCATAAATTTAATTTTCTATTTTGATAATAACATTATTTTGATGAGATGCTCATGTAAGATAAGTGAGCCTAATAGTTTTTACTTAGTTTTTACTTAACTAAGCCTAATAGTTTTTATTTATTTTTGCAATTTATACTCATGTCCATTTAAAATTTATAATTATAATTAATAATTAAACTGTTTATGGGGTTTTGGATAGATGGTGATAGATGGTGATCAAGTGTTCTATTAAGACACTTTTTGATGTGAATTCATTAGTTCAATTCCCCACACTCGGGTGATATATTAGACATGATGAAGATGTAGTCCCGCCAAGCTTACAAAAAAATTATTTAATAATTAAACTAACCTAGATCCATCTTAACTTTGAATCTACCAAGAGTTGAGAGGAATCAAATCCCTTAAGATGTAAACCTCTTTTAGAGTGAATAGGGATTTGATCTCTCTCGGCCCTTGATAAATATGGAATTAAAATATATTTAAGTTAATTTTAAAATTCATATTTGAGATTAATAACAATGGTTATTCAGAAAATAAACATACTTCATATGGATTAATTGAGATTTCATGTTAATGGTATTTTATTTCAAACATTTATTTAATTTTAGCAACATTTTGAAGCTTTTATTTTTTCTTATTTAGCATAAATTTAATTTTCTATTTTGTTAATAACATTATTTTGATGAGATGCTCATGTAAGATAAGTGAGCCTAATAGTTTTTACTTAGTTTTTACTTAACTAAGCCTAATAGTTTTTATTTATTTTTGCAATTTATACGCATGTCCATTTTGTTAATGGGTAATTTTTTTTGAGTTTTATTATAGCTAAGTTGTGTTCTTAAACTTATATATATTTTAATAATTATCATTTATTTTCATAAATTTAACTCATTCATATCACAATAAATAAACAAAAATTTAAAGTGTCTCTTTTTAATTTCAATTTCTAGTTTATGTATTTTTAAACATTTTAATTTACAATGCAAGTTATGATGAATTTCATGATATTAAATATTTGATTGGGAAAGACCATTACTCAATTTTAGACTAGAAGACGTGTTCCGATATCTCTATATAATAACAAAATTTGTCATTAGGTATTTAAAATTGTGGTTTGGCAAGTGATGGGGGCATGTCAGGTTGCCCTAGTTGTCTCCCAATACCTCAGGACAAAACAATGTTGATAAATATAAAGGGAAATGATTAGAGTGGTTTTTATTTGTTTGATAACTGCTTGTGATGTCCTTTTAATTATCTTACTTATTAGCTTCACTTATTATTATTATGTTTGTCAGAGCAAAAACTTCCCCACTTGAGAGGAAAACCTGCAAATCTCTTCTTTTCCTTATAGATTCTTCAATTCATGAATTCCAAGACCTTTATACCAATACCAATACTTTCCAAGGCCAAGTCCAACCTTTCTAGATGATGTGTTTTCCTTGTCCAAGTCAAACCCAGACAAATCTCTTCTAGAAGCACACCTTTAACCTCCAACTTCAGAATTTCGGCCTCCACTGCAGACTTGAAATTTTCGGCCCTCCTGTTGTTGTTGTTGCCACATGTATGTGTGAAAATTATGAAACGCAGAATCCTACTGCAACAAATGATAATATTTCTTCTATTTGTTCAATTAATTAAACAAATTATTTGCAGTTTCCTATGGAAAATATTGAACATATTGAACATATACACTGCAACCTTCACAAAACAAATACAATGGAAGAAAATAAATGTTGGAAAAATAGAGAAATTCTAGCACACACATAAAGATATTGACACAGTTATTTTTGGACAATTCTCCTTGGAAAAACCCAATGTGGGAAAACCAATGCAACAATTATTTATTAATTCCTCAGTAGTAATTCAAGTAAAAGAATTCAGACAACAAAACAAAGGAAACAAATTTCTCACTCTCCATAACGACTCCCTGACCCCGAGATGGACCCTCTTCCCATACGCTCGTGTCTTTGCATCATCCCATTCGGGGCTTTTTGAGGTCTAAAATGGGCCTCCTACGAAAAATGTACAACCAAAGTAAACTTTATAAGAACCAATAAGATTCAAGATGATGATGTCAACCATAGGGGATGATTCACCATTTTCAGAGTAAAAAAGTAAAAAGATTAAAAAATTAAAAAATAATAAAACTACTTTTTCAACTTGTATTTTCAATTTATTTCCTTAAGGTTTTACTCAAATTCCGAGTGGGATAACTCGTTGGATGAAAATTTTAATTCGTTATCCAAGGATTACCTATGCTGCATGGAACTTGCTACATGAAAAGTGAGAAATACATGAAAAAACGTGATTGCAATCACGCTTTTCATGTATTTATCATTTTCTGTGTAGCAAGGTCCATCGAAAACATGCAACATGGGTACTCCTTGGATGACAAATCAAATTGTGAATCCAATGAGTGTTTCTTCTCGAAATTTGAGTAAACAAATGGGGAGATAAGTTGAAAATATGAGTTGAAAAAAATGTTTTTTTTTTTATTTTTCCCCTCTAAAATTTGATGATGTAATCTAATCTTATTTTATTATTTCCAGTATTATTTTATATTTTCCTTAGGATTCCCATTTTAGATCTCAAAATTCACCTAATTTTCTGTGCAGTGATTGCGCAAGGTTCTAGTGGACTGTGTCTCTCCTCACATTGTCTCCTCCTGAATTTGTCTTGCAATTTTTGGCCTACTGTTGATACCCTCTCTCTCTCCCCTGCAACTCACCCTTTGGATCTATTTCCTCTACTGAACTTTAGCCACTGACAAAATCGATCTGCATGGGCAACCGAGTAATTGCACTAGTGTGTTCTCTATCTACCCATCGACTTTTTATAATCTTCTGTTGGAGCGTGACCAAGATTAAAACATAATCGATGGCCCAGATTATTTCCTTGTAAATCCGTGTGACTTTATAGAACATTTGCAACATGAATTAATTAATACCCTTTAATTAATCATATTTCCTAGGTTTAGACTTAAGAATCTTTAAAAAAATGATTAATTATTTTAATTATATCATCTCTATGTGGAATTTTCTCATTTCTGGGTTTTGGAGAATACATGTATTCTAGCCTCTCCACCAAATTTTGTGGCTAGAACACATTTGATGCTACAAAAAATAACACTCCCTCTAAACAAAAACATGTTCTAGTGTTGCAATTATTGCCACAACGCATTGTCTTTGCACCATCTCCTGTCAAGCTGTTGATGTATGGCTACCATTGACCAACAAGTACTGTGCAACTCTTATATGTGTTGCATTTTTGTTGTTGCTGACCCTACTGTACTACTTTCAACTACTGCATTTTCACGGCAAGTCCCTCTCATATGTTTCTACTACAACTGAGAATGCATCAATTTCTTCTACTAAAACTGGTTCTCCACCATACCCATATGTTATTTGAATTGGATGAAATTATCTCTCCCTAGAGCTTTCATGAGTATATCTTCTACTTGATCTCCTATGGGAACCTACTGTAGTTGGACTGCCCCACACTGAACATTGTCTCAAATGAAATGACATATGATATCAATGTGGTTTGACCTATCATGAAATATTGGATTCTCAGAGAGTTTTATGCAACTCTGGTTATCACAGTAAACACTAGTCACTCCCATCTTCTTCCTAAAAAAATCACGAGCAACTTCCTAAGCCATATAGCTTCGTACATAGTTGTGTTGACTTTCATATATTCATATTTTGTTGAGCTCAATGCTACTGGCTTATGCTTCCTGTTGCACCAAGATCCATCTGTGATCCAACACTGAAGCAGTACCTAAAGGTACTTTTCCTATCCACTGAACTACTTGCCCAATTTTCATCTGTGAATTTGTATAATATGATGTCATCTTCTCACATATATTTCAACCCATATCCCTCTCTTCCACACACATATCTAATAATGTGCCTAGCTGCTGCCCAATGTACCCTTTTCAGTTCTACCATGAACTGACTAAGGGTATTGACAGGGAAACAAATGTTTGGCCTAGTGTCAACCAGATACATGAGTGACCCAATGAGTAGTCTGTACAAGGTGAGGTTGACTTCCTTGTCCCCTTATGCATTGATATTCTTCCAATTGGTGATCATGGGCATCATCATGGGTCAGAAATCTTTCATTTTGAATCTCTTCAAAATATCTGTAGCAAATCTCCCTTGCCCAAGGAAGATATCCCCATTCTTCTACCATACTTCCAATCCTAGAAAATAGTGCATCAACCCCATATCCTTCATGTCGAATTATGCTTCAAGATTCCTTTTGCAGTCCTTTATGAGCCTTGATGACCTATTGATGGTGCTGGACCTACCAACATGTCAAGGGGATCTCCCTGGTAAGAAGTCCCAATTATACCTCAGACCGTTTGGTTTAGGAGCCCAACAATGAGTCGTAAGATAATTCCTTGACCGCAATGTCGCACAGAGGCAAGTAAGATAACTATGTTAGTATCAAGGGTGTGACTTATGCAATGAGTCAAGGAATGAGTGTGAGAGGTTCCAATACTTCAAAGGGAGAGGAAGGCGAAGGTGAGTTCCAGGTTGAAAGGGATCAGTCCCAACTCGGCTGGGAACACACAACACAAAGGACATGCACAACTTCCGGTAGAGCAGTCGACACGGATGTAGCAGTCACAACGTACAAGGTAAGATAACATGAACAAAACTCATGAATTAATCTGAGATGAGTGTGATGATTGATATAACAAGGTTCAAAGAAAGGTCTGTTTAATGTCTGGTAGAGCAGTCGACACAGACAATTGCAACATTAACAACATATGCAACACATTAACAACAAGATTCATATAATTGCATACAAATCAATTCATATACAAGTACATAAGTTAAACAACATATATCATTAAGGAAACTAGAGCAGTCCAACTACAATAAAAAACATATGCATGAAAATGTGTTGGCTTTTATTATATAAAGAAGTGTAAGTCACAATCATAGAATACGCCATGTAATATTGCTAGCCCCATTAGTGGGATGTTACAACCACATCCACCTGCTCCTCCAAAGAGATATACTAGCTCCTTCCAGTGGAGAAACCAAGGCGCGTTACAAAATTGTCCAAGACTTCTTCAAGATAGTCTTAGTAGAAGTTTGGTTGACCAAAAGCCTATATAATGAGTTATGAGGGACTATTTATAGCAAAGGGTGGGGTGACCCTTAACATTCCCCTTTGTGATAGTTCGACTACCCTCATGAATTTTCACCTACTCTATGAATATTACATCCAACTGTTGACGACTTACACTTGACATGACTCAACATTACAATGCATATGCACTCATGTGAGACAACATGGCTTGAGCAAGCCTTGTAAGACATCATTGACACTTGGTTCGCTATGGTGAGACCAACTCTTTGACATGCTTGTGATGGCGAAGTTGGTGAGCTGATGCCAATCTTGGTCGTCCATGATGGTGTGCATGCATCTCATGGTGACATCTTGCTGAAGCGAATTCTTGCCTCGGTTGCAACTGCTGCATTGGTTTGTCCCCTTCATCCAACTCATCTGCTAACATGCGCATGGCCTTCTTGGGTACGGTTGAATCGGCAACACACTAATGCATAGTGTCCGTGCTAATCTTCAAGTGTGTTTTGGTGGTCATGCACATCAACTTGCCGAAGTGCATGTTCAACCCTAGTTGGACTTGCTTCTTGTCTTCACCTTGGTGAGTGCGTTGAATGGGTTGGATTGCATGTGTGTGCTCAATGACATGCATGTTGTTGGATACTTTGCATGCGATGAACAACACTACTCACCATGTTTGCTCTGTGTCAGCTGCTGGAATGGATCCTTAACTTGTACTGGCACAGTTTCATTCGTGAGTGCATGTGGCTCCCATTTTTGTTCTTGTTTGGGGGCAACTCATTGGACTGTCTGTGCAGCTTCATGTTCTTCTTGAGTTGCTGCCTCAGCACATGAAACTCCTTCTTTGTTCCATCTTCTGCCTTCGTGCGATTTTCATATTGACCAACTGCATCCCCAAGTGTGTTATGAATGGTGTATTCATCTCTGCTCTCTTGGAAACCATTGTACTTGTACTACTGAGAGGAAGATGAACACCTGTGATACCTGGAGACATGGAAACACCCATAGTAAGCAATCTGTCAATCGAAAACTAAAATGAACATGAGAACTGACCCGCAACATACCTGATTTAATGATCATGAAGGTCATGCAATTTCGGCTGGGAGGTCGGGAGATCGACTGCTAAGACTGCACATGGCACAGTCAGGGCTGCTGGGAGACTAACTGACTTCTGGAATTACAAAATGCACAAACCAGTTGGGCAGTTGGCTATTGGGATTGCGTAATGTGTGATTCTAGATGGTAAAGACTACTAGCCCAGGGATAGATTTGCACAAATTTTTGGGCCAAGCAGCCACTGACCTCCAAAAATGTGAAATTCAGTCCAAGAGGCCAATGTTGGGCCAGAATGCGCAAATTTGGAGAGGAAGGTGAGCCCTCCTGTTAAGGGATAAATTCCCCTAGGGTCTTGGGTTGATACCCTAGCATATTGGAGGTTATCTACAAAGAAAAACACACATTCCACATAGCCATGATGCTAATATAAACAAACTATATGAAGAGAGGTGCACCTGGGGATCCTTTGTTTGGGAAGATCCAACCAGGGTCCAAACCCTCTTGGAGTTCCTTTTAGTCCTTCAACCTGCAAAACAATCAATTCTAGAAAGCACAACAGTATATTGACCAAGCATCATAAAGAAATCATCTTCAAAGCATATTGAAAGGTAGTTAGTTATACAATTAAAACAACCATTCATATGTGAATCATAACATTGATATCATAAACATGAAGAATATTTGTATCAGGAACAAGATAAGTGTTTCTTTTATTATAGATAACTAAAGTACAGAAAGGAATGATTTCACCTGAGTCTTCCTTTTGCATGCTCCAAGTGGAATCGTCCTTTGGATTTGTCCTTCAACAAACTCCTTCCATGACTTACTCCAAGATATCTCAAGTAGTAGAAAGACATCATAACACAAGGAAACAAGGGTTTCCTGTAATGGGGGAAGTGCTGGAAGCACAAGGATCTTCAAACCTGGTCAGGGATAATCTTAGCAAAGTGATATTTCTCTCTTTCTTCTCCTCCCTTAGGCCTTCCCATTGAAGCCTTCTTATACTTCTCCCAAAGTAGTTCTTTTGTTGGGAATTTGTTGTGAACAGTTGGGCCACATGCACTAATAGGTAATCAACAGGTAAAACATGTGATCTCCACCCAAAATTAAGGAGATTTAATTTTTTTAAGTGTTTTAAGACATATACATGGGTTTGGTATACACAGACCCACATACACACGCATTTAGCTCAGGGCAATGTCGCGTATAGGGAGTAAAACATTGTTTTTTAAGTATTTTGACCAAGTTTGGAAGGAGGGGTTGCCCTAGGCTATGAGTACGGCATCACAAACATCAAGAATGAGATTTGGAGCTATAACAGATGTCCCCTAATATATGAGGTTAGAAGGGGTACATGATGGCCGAAATGTATTAAGCAAGTGCATGGAAAGGAAATTTGTCAAAAACTGAGAAGGACTTCACCAGAGTTCAGCCTGCCAAGCCACAAAAGGAGATCAGAAAGAAACACTGTCTGAGGCGGGCATACCCATGCTCAGAGAAAGTAAAGCATGTCCACATATCAAGTACAAGCGGATCCACTAAGTATACAAGTATAAACACTGGAAAATACATAATGGATCATCTGATCATGATCGAACAAGTACATGTCTGAATATCACATATAAGAATTTCAATGATGCTGAAGGAGGAAGCAGATCACTAACATCGAAGACCGATCCCAAAAAGTACCGAATGAACATGATGGAGTAAGATGGTACTACACTGCAAACTCATGGGACAACATATAGAATGTCGTCATAAATGACTACAACATATACGATGGAGTGGTATCAACTAGCAGCAACAGGAGCAACTGCCAAGTGAACCAATGAATCCTGATGCAACCTGAGGTCTTCACCAACCGCCATGGTACATTTCTACACCATGGGAATAAATGATCTAAAGTAAACCATGTGAGAAATCGTTTGATTACTGGTCATTGATGTATACCGTTAACAAATGCGAGACTACACATCAATAATGATAATGAGCATCAAGGTACCCAATACAATCTAAAAAGTGTGAATAGATGAGCTGAAGTTGAACACCTATAAGAATCTATCAATCAGGAGACAATGATGGTTTCCCACTGTCGATAGTGAAGCATCTACCACTAAATCTTGCAAACCCCATGGTACTACCAAATGGACTCTAGATCTTTGCCCCAAAGCAATTAGTCATAGTTGATAGGGAATGATCCGCTAGAAGGAAGGCATTAAGGCATCCTTCATCAATCTAGCGCGAGTATAACCCATAGGCCAATAATGTGGAGGGAATCGAACGAAAGAAGATGTAGTAACCTGACCAAAGCACATTTTCGGCATACACAAGATGTGGCTAGCGCACGATAGAAACCCTCTGAACCAACCAATAATGAAAGTTGACACAGAGGCGAGGTATCCACCAATAGGATCAAATGGAAACCAAGGTACTGCACAAATCCCAATGTGTGATAGTGTAATCTGATGTCAAACACAAGGGAAACCACTCAGCCAAAGACCCATGATATTGATCAATGTTGAGCACAAGGTGACCTATCAATAATGAAAATAGGGCCAAGGTGTAGCTTTAAGCCTATCCTCAGAGTAACATGTCGTCGTTGATGAGGACAAGACCCGCCAGTAAGAAGTCAATGGAGACCTTCTCAAACCGGCATGAGTAAAGGACCAATATAACTAATGTGATGATAGACAAGACACTGATAACTAGGGATGGCCAACTGAAAAATGAGTCAAGAGACACCACAGAGAGGCCGACTCAGGCTAAATTCCTTTGAACAAAAGCACGACTCAATGTGACTATGTGGCAACATATGATGATTCTGTATAAGTTTGTCATGCAGGAGGCATGAACAAACCCTCCATATGATTCAAAGAGATAACCAATCGGGGGAGAACTGACTTAATAACAAGGTTAAGGCATACCTAAGTCAAACTAAATCCCACCCAAATGGAGGAGACTTTGTTTTGAGTGCTTTGTTCAAGGGTGACACAACTGACTCGAGCTGCCAGCAATAAATGGAAATATTGTCCCGTTCCCTCTCTTTTTGGAATATATAATTTTTTTGTCTTTTTCTTTAACCTGGAAAAATAATAAAAAAATGCTATAATACAGTGGAAAGAATGAGTGTCGGTGAAACAAATGATCTAGTTCCTCAGATTGGAACAATCCTATGCTCCATGCAGGGAGATGAAAACTGGTCAAAGACACTCAAAGGTGTGTTCCTTCCACAGATCAAGGTGTGTCAAGTTGCAGAAGTCAAGGGCATGAAAGTTTGATTTTGCAGTCGTCATGGTCAAAAGTTGGCTTAAACATGAGTCCAAGTGAAGTCGGCTCAAGGCCAAAAGGTGCAAATGGTAAAAATGCAATGCAGTAGTACAACTTAACACAAAGAAGCCTCTAGGGTATAAGGCCAGAATGAAGCGAAGAAGCAAAGAGGAATGATTCTTCATCACATAAGACATGGTGGTACTACAGAGGACTCCTGAGCCTACTCAAAACAAAGCAGCATGGGCAACAAATGTCAGTGAGGTGTTAACTACGATGCCCATGAAAAGGATGGCTCTACCACCGTGTCATGATTTAAAAATCGGTGAGTGAAGATGGTTTACGAACCATAACACGATGGGATCGACCCTATGGCAAGTGTATCGACAAATGGAGGCTAGAATGCATGATGCAATGGAAAAATGGTTTCCCTAACCAATATCCCAGTGAAAAGCAATACCTGCCATGATGGGTCAGCAGTCACGGAACCATCTTGAAACTGTCGAAAAGGCGTCCAAAATGTCCTGAAAATCAACCATTCTCAACATTCTAATCTCCCAAGTTAAAAGTTACATGAGACAAAACAAAATCAATATTTGAAATTTTTTTGCATTTTCAAAGCCTATAAAATAGTTTTTGAACACACCATTTTCACCATTTGATTTTGAGAGCAAAGGAGGGGAGCAAAAGGAGAAAACTTTTCCATACGCCAAATTCAACCGTCCAGATCCTTCCAAAATCACCAGGTAACCCTTAAACTTGTCTTGCATTCAATTGTGACTAGTTTTATAATTTATAATTTAAGTTTTACCGTTGAATTTTTTGTCAAAAATTTCGTCGCTGCGTATATGCAGGTTGGATATATGAAACCTGCATATATGCAAGGCCTACATGTGACTGTGTGTAAAATGGACCCACGTATACACCGCGAAAACTTCAAACAAAAAAACTAATGGTCTAAATTCATTTTTTCTTCAGGATGCCAATCACTTGGAGAGAAAGAGAGCATACCTCAATGGATGATGAGGTTATGAATGATCCTAATGCTTTGGATGCCTTACGAGGATGTGGTTTGCTAAAGTTCTTTAAAATGCCAAATATGAAAGCAAACACTCGCCTGCTCAAAATGCTCATTCACTCCTGGAGCATCGAGGATGACTCGTTTATGATTGACCAGATGAGGTTGAATACATTTATTTCATCATAGGCCTTTCTCGGAGGGGGGAGGTAGTACATTCCATCGGCAGGTCATGAGGCAGTCTCTCGATCGGGGACTACGTACATATATATTTCCCGGGACATCCAGAAAAGATTGGAAGTCAAATTCCAATCAAGCATGTGGAGATTTTATCGTTGAGGATGATCTTGTTAATGGTAGCTAGAGTGATCGGATCAACTTCTTTGCACCAGGCATCACAACTATCCATGAGCTTGGTGGTAGATTGCCTCACCACTATCTTTGATTGGTGCACTCCTCTTCTTGCAAACCTAAAAATCCAGCTTACTTCTATCAAGAAGGGACAGACCAAAAAATTCAAATATGGAACTATCTTGTGCTCTTTTTTCTTTGAGAGGGTCCCTAAACTTCATCCTAGAGTACCAGTTTCGATCAGCACCCCAAGAGATCCATGAATGGGCAGGTGGGCTAACCTGATGAAATGTCTAGGAGGTGGGAACGTCCCACGGACTGCATTTGATGATGACTTCTTCTCTTGGTGGGAGCGGTAGATCATCGCCATAGATGACTACCCTTATGCTGGGTTGAGCTTCCGGGTAGATCCTAATCTAGTATTACCACCAACCGCAGCATGGGGTGACATAGGTAAGTGTTTTTGATTTTATGATTTTCTTTTTGTGATTTTTCAAATATAATAATAAATTTTGAATAATATTTTTGATAGGATTCAAATGACTAATATGATGATCATGTTCTAGATATTGGGCCGATGCAACCAGATGGGTTCCCATGGCATGGATGTCGCGGCCAAGTGGCCAAAGAGGTGGCTGCAGACACAGAGCAACTTCTACACACAGTTTAGTGACACTTGGTGAGACTAACTCACTGAGTACCGATGGAGGCCGTAGAGGATCTCCCTTTAGATATGCAGCGTCATGTGGTTGGCATGCCAGGAGACTAGGTTCATACTCTTAGGCATGTGGCCAAAGTAGTAGTTACATACTTAGCTGCTCATCCTGAGATGAGGCATTAGATGTATTGGACATGATTATGGGCATTTGAGTCCCAATTATTGTATATTATTTTGGACACACTTATATACACTCAAGATGTTTTATGATATATATATATATATATATAGTTCAACGTTATGATGTGTAATTTTATTGTGATGAATGATTGATGTGCCAGTCTAATGCTTGATTAGCGATAGAATTAACTTACCAATTATGAGATATTGGAATGTGCAAATAATTAATATAAGTAAATGATATTTGCAACAACCTCACCCTTAAATACTGGCAATATAAACATGGATCCCTTACCCGATAAATTTTATTCAATTGTGACACTATCAATTGTGAATCAAGATAAACTGCCAACGAATCAATTTCATAAGAAATTTCTTTGGATAGTAAATTAATGACGGCAGTATACTCAGCCATATTATTTGAAGCGGGACCAATGCATACCCCCCTTGACACCATCGACTGACCAATTGGATAGTAGAGTATCCAAGCTACGGAAGCGAGGTTCAAAGTGTTCTGACTAGCACCATCGATGAATCCAAAATAGACCACGTCATCCATCAACACCTGCCACAGCAGACCAAAAAGTGTTGATATCAAAAAAATCTTGATGAGATATGTACAAATATACAAAATGTACAAAGAAGCCATTGCCTAGCTGCTAAGCAGAGTACTTCTTAAGGTAGAGCTAATAAGGGGGCTCCACCAACTTGCTCCTAGGGATGTTTATAGGTACAATTATCGAACCAATCAATATACTTCCTTTGGCAAATAACTGTGTTGGAGTCAAAGGAACCATACAAACATCGCTAGTCAGACTGGAGGACCTGGATTCGACTTCGTGCAAAGGAGGACGACAACATGAACGACGATGTAATTCTTCCAAAGGTTGATCTACAGCCGTCATTGCTTCGAATATCGCTTCGTCTAATGGAAAAACAATATCTAGGTAATCCAACGTAGAAGTGGAATCAAGGGTTCGAATATGAGCCACATCACCATCTAACTCTTTCTCTGAGGAAGGAGTAGGATGATAATCTACAAATTTATCGATATATTCACATCTAGGCTCTTCTGCAGACATAAGAGACTCTATTCCACCCATCTTGCCATCATCTGATGTGGTCACAAATGAAGATAAGGGTCCAAGATCCGAAACATAATGAGCTTGAACAAACTCTTTCTATAAAGGGTCCTTGGAGGATGAAATTGTATCTATTCTAGCTATAGGAGGGGGAAGATCAAACGTACCCATCAATGAAGAGTACATCCTGACTCCTAGATTCTTAGTAGGCGGACGTGGGTTATCCACTAAGGGAATGGTAGAATCTGAAGTTGCTCGAGGATCAACTGCACAGTAATCCAATTGATCAACCTTGACAATTTTTCCTTCATGAGGAAAGCAAATGACACGAAACAGAGTTGAAACAACGACATCCATTTCGTATACCCAGTTCCTTCCTAAGAGGATATTATAATCTAGGTTAGCATCAATGACTTCTACTGCGATCTTGATGACCTCTCCTCCAACACATATAGGAAAGGCCGGGATAATCCCGTATGGCCTATGAGAATGACCATCAAAAATTGTCAAGAGGGTAGGTGAAGGAACAACCGAAGGTGATCCCATGGCCTTCCAACATGACATAGACATGACACACGTGGAAGCTCCCTCATCTATAACCGTCCGAAAAATATAAGTTTTTCGGTAAGTAGACTTTATATGAAAATCCATATGATGAGGAAGTCTCTTTTTGACATTATGCATATCAAAAGTGATAGCTAAAGAATTATTTGGATCCACTACCCCATTTCCGAAATCAAAGCACTTTGTTGAGCTGGACACGATTGGAGAACCTCTAAAGCGGACATAGCACATGGACTCTACGCCAGATCCTCAACAATGGAGTAATTCTGGGCTACCCTAATATTAGGGTTGATAGTCGCGCATTTAGCAGAACCTTTCGATATCCATGGTATAGTCTCAATAGAGGGTCGCTCAATATGAAGTGGGTTGGTAGTTTCAGGAACTAATTTATCCTTGGATGTTTCACCTTCACCATAATCGCGTGACCATGTGGCCACATTAGTGTGGGAACCCATCATGAAAACATTTGATGATTTATCCCCTTCCTGGTTGCCCCCTGTGGAGGTACCAGGATTTGAACTCGTGCTAACAAGCATTTGCTGCCCTTGGGGAAAACGGTTGGTTAACATAGCTTGAGAGCTAAAAGTCCCTGCTACCCTAACAAGTGCTGAGCATCTTGAATATTTGGGCAGAGATGAGTTAAATGGTATCCACTGCATAGCTTGCATGGAAACTTGACTTTCTTTCTAGACTCATTTCCACCACCACTAGCATTATTACCAGGATTATTTGTGTCAGTCTTCCCATCTTGGCTCTTTTTCTTACCTCGTCCTTTCTTTTTCCCATTGGAATTTTGATTTCCTTTGGGGTTGGCAGATTGGACAACATTAACCGAAGAGGGTTGGGAAGAAGAAGGGTTAGACGATGTGACCTGGTTGTTATGAGCAGTTTGCAAAGAAAACTGCTGCAATTGGCTCAACAGGTTCACCGTATTTATTTCTACCGTTCCATACCATCCACATGGGGACCTAGCTTCAACTTGGCTATATCAACCTGAGTCATGGGAGCATCAGGAAAGATTTTTTGTAGAATCCCAAACTAAGAATAAATCAATTCTACTTGTTGGGCCATAAAAATAGCTTGCTCCTCAGAATAAACTCCGGACAGCGAGACATCCTGGATTTCAAGTTGTAAAGATTTCAAAAACCATTCGAGATGGTATTCTGAAGGAATTTCAGATTTAATGAGCCTCTTTCTTCATCTCCATTCCTAAATGTGATCAGAAATGTGAGTTTCCATATCCTGACGAAAATTGGCCAGAAGTTCAGTTCCAGCATCATAACGGACGGGAAACTGGAAATGATTTAAGAAAATATTAGCTAAGTCAGCGAAAGATGTAAATCTGTCCCTTGGAAACTCTATATACCACTTGGCCGCATTAGCAGTCAAGGTGCATTGAAAAAGTCTCAACCTAATTGAGTCATCAATAAGGGAGTTTAATGAGCACCACAAATGGAATGTGGTTACATGGTCACCAGGGTCTTCGCCGCCCTTCCCCTCAAACTTTGGAATGTCCAAAGGGAGTTTGGTTGGGAACAAAGGCTAGGCCGGATTGTATTTAATTTGATCGTTTGTTAATTTTGTGAGATCTGGCAAGTTCAATGTTGCCAGAAAAGGAAGCCTAGGAGGACCTTGGGGATTCCACCCAGACTGGGTGGAGCTCCCAAAGTTCTAAAAAGATTGGCCTGGATTTTGGAAGGCATCATGCTGCCCGAAGTAACCAGCTGAACCAAAAGGTGCACCTTGTGATCCAGCAAAACTCGAAGTTTAACCAACTCCAGCTAGAAAACCCCCATAACCGGTGAAGCTCCCTCCTAAAGGATTATAAGGAGTTGATAATCCTTTATAAGGATTCCAAGCAGAAGATAAGGGAGGAATACTTCAAAACGAACTAATTGTGGAGTATGAACTATTCCCTTGTTGGTCGAAAAACGGATTCCTTGTTCCCATGCCACTAACCGCAGGGTTATTCCAACCTTGAAAAGGATTGTTGCTTTGTCTTGTAGAAGAAAAAGGCATAGATCCTATTGTTGGGTTGGAATGTGGTATATGACCACTTCCAAAAAGAAAACCCTGAAATGAAGCTGACCCACCCATCATGGATGTGGAGGCACTAAATGGAACTAATGGAATACCCTATGAATGGGTTCCAAATGAGAAGAATCCAGAACTAAAAGCATTGGCTTGGGAATTTCCACTCATAGAAGGAATGGATGTAGACCCAACTAAGGATGTGCTAGCAAAAGACCCAAATAAAGATGAAGAGGGGATGGAAATAGTTCCTCCCCCTTGTACTGATGTTGGAGTCTACATAGTTGTATCACTTGTGGTAGAAGCCATGCTTCTAGTAGTGGCCATCGATGGTAAGTGCGTAATATGACCTGGACTTGACGGTCTATGTGTTGCAGTACCAATGTATTGTAACATGTCTAGATAGTTAGATGGTAGAGGAGAATTCAGAGCCACTAACGACTCTAGGAGTTCTTCTACCTCTATGTTATCTTCTGATTGAAAGAGAACTTGGGAAAGAACTGGCGTGTTCCTCTCTAGTTCTACGGAAGTACCAGGCCTATGCTGAACACTAATGCCCCCGAGAGGAGGATCAATCCCCGATGCATCAACTGCCACGGGATGAAACCCACTGGCAGTATTACCTCTGCACCTTCTAGGAGAAGGTTCTAAGCTTGGTGGTGAAAGACCACAAAGTCTTCAAGACCGTCTAGGTGATCGGTCAACCACTTTGAATTTTTATTAAGATCTAATTAAAGACTCAAGAAAAAATGAAAGCTAGGCCAACTACGAGCATAGAGCACACACTAAAAAGTCCCTAAAATATGTTAGCCAGTCAAACAACTTTCAAGTATTTCCACTCTGGGTGATGAGGACCAAACACCAAAATACAAGAAAGTGAAGTAAGGGGCCTTTCGAAGATAGTCTGATTCAGACTAGCAGACAGATCTATAGACACAAAAATATTTGAAAAATCTTGAAAACTGTAGGGTATATGTGACTGTGTTAGTGCACAGCTAGGTGTATACGCTATCAACCTAAGGAAACCTATGTATATGCAGGTTCACTTAAGGAAACATGTGTATATATGCTTCTGTAAACTGGAAAAACAACATTTATAAAAGATTACAAGAAACAACAAAAAGCAGTTTGAAGAAACTAATCAAACTTAAAATTCAAATTCCTACAAGAAAAGACTACATAGTAACAACAAGCAAATAGACAGCTGAGCCCTGATTGGCTTGAACAAACCCAAAATAGGAACAACAATACTGTTGTCTCCAGTGGAGTCGCCAATTTTGTTAAGGGATAAATTCCACTAGGGTCTTGGGTTAATACCCTAGCAGATCGAAGGTTATCTACAAAGAAAAACACACATTCCACATAGCCATGATGCTAATATAAACAAACTATACGAAGAGAGGTGCACCTCGGGGTCCTTCGTTTGGGAAGATCCAACCAGGGTCCAAACCCTCTTGGAGTTCCTTTTAGTCCTGCAACCTACAAAACAATCAATTCCGGAAAGCACAACAGTATATTGACCAAGCATCATAAAGAAATCATCTTCATATCATATTTAAAGGTAGTTAGTTATACAATTAAAATAACCATTAATATGTGAATCATAACATTGATATCATAAACATGAAGAATATTTGTATCAGGAACAATACAAGTGTTTCTTTTATTATAGATAACTAAAGTACACAAAGGAATGATTTCACTTGAGTCTTCCTTTCACAGGCTCCAAGCGGAACTATCCTCTAGATTCACCTAGGCTCAAGCCTTCAACAAACTCCTTCCATGGCTTACTCCAAGATATCTCAAGTAGTAGAAAGACATCATAACACAAGGAAACAAGGGTTTCCTGTAATGGGGGAAATGTTGGAAGCACAAAGATCTTTAGACTTAGTCAGGAATAATCTCAACAGAGTGATCTTTCTCTCTTTCTTCTCCTCCCGTAGGCCTTCCCATTGAAGTTTTTTTATACTTCTCACAAAGTAGTTTTTTATTTGGGAATTTGTTAGGAACAGTTGGGCCATGGGCACTAATAAGTAATCAACAAGTAAAACTCATGATCTCTGCCCGAAATTAAGGAGATTTAATTTTTTTAAGTGTTTTAAGACATATACGTGGGTTGCATATAAACAGACCCGCGTACACACGTGTTTAGATTAGGGCAATGTTGCATGTAGGGAGTAAAACATTGTTTTTTAAGTATTTGGACCAGGTCTGGAAGGAGGGGTTGCCCTAGGCCATGCGTGCAGCATCACAAACATCAAGCATGAGATTTGGAGCTATAACACTTCCTTCTCCATATTGTGCAATGCAACCTTAGTGAAGGTAGAGACCGAGCCAAGGTTGGCCTGACTCGCCGACGGGTAACTGAAAGCAAGTAAGTTGATGAAATGCATGGAGACACTAAGTAATAGAATAAGTGATAAACAGTGCATGCAAAACGTGAATGGAATATTCAGCAAACCGATCAACATGCATGTGGGTGAGGTTGTTCATCAGTTGGGTGAATGTCTATGCAAAACAATTTCATGCATGCGACAACAGTGAGATAGCAACGTAAATTGAAACAGAAATGCAGCACAAGGCATGGGAAGCGAGCTTACCCAAAAACAGCTGAGTTGAATTTGCTGACTACTCCTAGATGTGATCTGGGATGTTAGAGCTACAAGGTTGATGTGAGGAATGAGCTCTATAGTGTCTGGTTGATGAGTTTTGATAACATCAAGATTGTGACGTGCATGCCACAAATATAGGGGAAGCAACACTTGGTGGGAGGTTTTTGAATTGCTCCTTTCATGTAACCTCCAACTGCTAAACATTTTTCCCTGAGACAAGGGATGCCTTTACATGATGCCTTGGGAGAAGTAGTCTATGAATGCAACTCTATTTTTCTTGGTCTCGGAGAAAACCGATCAACTCAACTGCACATGCAAGCAACTGCTTGACTGCTAGAGAAGAATGCACATTTATCATTGTAAGCTGGCTTGACTGCCCACGGGGATTGCGCAAGTTCTGGGCCTAGTAGCTGACGGCTACCCAGATTTGCGAAATCTTGGGCTGAAAAACCTTTTGATAGGAAAAATAGCACAAATCCTACTGGGAGGTTTGGTTGGAAGGATTACGTAATCCTAGAGCCCATCAGGCTGTCAGAGGGAATTGCACAATTCCTAGAAGGAAGGCTGGCTGCCTTCCAGAAATGTGCAAATTTCACTGGGAAACCGCTCAGTGTGCAGCTGGAACAAGTCCAGATGAGTAGCCTATGATGGAAATGGATCAACTGTGATTGATAGGCTATCTTTGTGCGAGGAAAGCTCTGAGGCTTGAGTACTTGATGAAGCAAGACAAAGTGCTATGTAAGGTTGGTAGGGGAGGCTACAAAACAGGATAAGAAAAATTTTTGGAGGGTGGTTGTAGCAGCTACAACATGACCTTATAAAAAACAAGTCATCTACATACAAAACTAGAATGAGTGGCTCATTGTCTACTATCAAATAATAGATTTTGGTATCCGCATCACTCTTGATGAATCCCAACTGCTACAAATAAATGTCAATCTGATCATACCACACCCTAGGTGCCTATTTGAGCTCATATAGGTCTTTCTTCAATCTACATACATGAGTGTTCTTCTCATGAGTTTTGAAGCCTTCAAGCTACTTTATATACACCTCTTCTTCTATCAGCCTGTTAAAGAGTGTTGTCTTGACGTCCATCTCTTGAATCTCCCATCCCAACTATGTTGTTAGGGATATAACAGATTTGATAAATCTATATCTGGAAACTGGGGTGAAGGTCTTCTCATAGTCTATCCCTTCCTTCTGTGCATACCCCTTCACCAATAATATAACCTTGTACTTCTCTACACTGCCATCTGCAATGTACTTGATCTTGTAGATCCATCTAGAACCTACAACTGATCCGTCTTATGGTCTAGGCACTACCTTCTAGACATAATTTGATCCAGGTGGATATTGGTGGCCACCCGCTAATTCCACTTGGATCCCCTCCAGTGCTTCTTTCAGTTTTTTCATTTTCCTTAATTATAGCACAGTTTACTATTTTTAGCAGTTTTTCGGGTCCTAAACTTCCGGAGCCGTTTTGAGGCCCTAAACGATGTTTTTTGGGAAATCTACTGCTAGTGATTTTTTTGTTTCAAAATCGTCTTTTTCGTCGTAGTCCTCGGAGAGATCTTTCCAATGGGCTATCATGCGCATCAAATGGAGATAATATGACCAATTCGCAGCCCCGTGAAGTTGATGTACCAACTTACCCAAAAACGGGGCCCACAATTTGGCGTTTCATCTTCTAGGGTCAGGTTTTGGAATGTGAAGGGTTTTCCATTGTTTCTCAACAATAAATA
>APFE030404032.1:10419-109709 GCA_000404065.3 Pinus taeda
AAAATGTATCTATTAAATTAATATTTATAAAAAAAACAAAGACAAAGCTGATTATATGATTCCAAGGAAAGCGGTCCCACTATTAAAGGTTCTTCGTCTAAGTAAAAGTTCAAGCATATATATGTATAGATATATACTAGTTATATAATTCTACACATGATGTTTATTTTCCAACGGATTTCAGGGCAGTTTGATCCAGTAAATGAGAAAAATAGTTGAGCTTCGCACGACTGATTTATTCAGTCTAACGACGTGAACTTGCAAGCGCGGATGAATTATTATTTCCACAAGCATGGCAACGACGGAGATGTAAGGCGCGACACCTAAGGTGGGGATATAGATGCGGGTGTCGTTCGAAATATTACTCAGCGTGGCAAGGATTTGATACTAAATTTGTTAAGACGTGGCACACGTGGGAATAGAGATACAGGTGCCGCTCGAAGTATTAGAAAGCGTGACAAGGATTTGACACTAAATTTGTAATGGTTTTTCCATTGGTGTATGGTGGTTTTTGAAACTGGGCAACCTAAGTTGGTGGGTGGAAAAATGATTTTGTGAAAAAAGAATCGGAAACACATGTTAGGTTACAACGGTTTGAATCACAAATCAGGTTCAAATAATTGAGAGATAATTTAAAGAAATTGGGGCAGTGCCAATAATGGATTCACGATTCCCATGTTATGAACAAAAACAGTCAGTGGATTAGAATCAAGTTGGTGATCGTTCAGGTTGAAGATATCTTCCACCAAAGGAGCGAAACAGATGAAAGCCATTTATTGGGAATGACAATGGCAGGTAGAAAAATAATTTGAGAGAGACCAAATGGTTTGAATCATAAATCGTGTTTAAATAATTGTATCTTCTTGTGAGAGAGAATTTAAAGAATGACAATAAGTGCAATCAATGGAAATCAGCTTCAAATAATTCATTCTTCTTATGATAGATAATGTAAAGAATGAGGAGCATTGCCATCAACGGATTCACTATTTTCATAAGCCATCAATGGATTAGAATAAAGTTTAGTGGTCATTGAGGTTGAGCGGGAAGACAGATGAAAGCAATTTATCTGCTCCAGAAACGGGAATGACGGGTAGAAAAATAATCCAAGAAAAGATACCAAACCATTATGAAATCAGTTTAAGGTATCGATTTTCTCTCTAGCTTGAAATTGTGATATAAACATAACATTTGATCGCTCGAACGCCCTTCGCACCCATAGAATTGTAGCTTTGATTATCCACCATCTATAACTGTAGAAAACACTTATTTCATAATGGCCTTTATAATAAAAACTAAACATGCTCTACAGCGAGAATAAATTGAGAAGATCGAAAAATCAGTCTAAAACAGAGATGCTTAGACAATATAATCCTACTGTGACTCTCGATTCAAAGAATAACTCACAATGCTTTTAGCAAGAATAAATCTAAATATCAAAAAAATCCTCACCTAACTAATTCTCCAACGCAATTTCCAGCCTAGAATATACTAGAAAAAGCAGTTATTGTTCATAAATCAAACAACAAACAGTTTCTAGCCTAGAATTTGCAAGAAAAACTAACTATTATTCATATGCACCCATTTAAAGGAAATCAAACAACAAGGGCTTGTTGTAGTATTGTCTAAAAATTTTCCAAATAAAAATTACAAATAAGGCTTTCTCTACCTCTAGATTGTTGCTCCAAACAAATAGAGATCCCTGCGTCAACATCCCCTTCGCCATCGTATTCTTCTCCTTCTGGCGTTCCATAATACTCTCCAAATACCATGAAACAACACCGATAGATGGATCATCGTCATAAAATAATTCCATGGAGGCTTGTGGTTAGGATGCAATGCGGTGAATTTAACTTAACTCGGGACAAATAGATACGGAAAAACGCAGATGGCAATGCAACAGTCTGATTCCAGGCAAAGGTCCACCGTCTGATTCCAAAAAACTAAGGAAAAAGGCAGATGGTATAAAAAACATAACGGTTTGATTCCAAGAAGGTAAGCGTTTAATTTGAAAAAGCTAAACGTCGTATTATCGTTCCTATAAAAGCCAAAAAGCAGATGGTATGAAAAAAGCAACGGTGTGATTCCAGAAAAGCCAAGGAAAAAACGGATGGCGTGGAAAACTTAACGGTCTGATTTCAATAAGCTAAAGGTTTTATTTCAAAAAAGACAAACCTGATATTGTCAATCCTATGTAATCGAAAAAACCCACCTCCCCAATTAAAAAAGAGAACAATCCAATTAACTTTAAAGTGCTGCGTTGCCGATTAGATGATAAATGAACAATGATACCATTTGTGTTCTTATTTAATTTGAGACTCAAAGCTGCCTTGTTTGTAATGAGGTGTCAGGCGTCGGTTTATAATACCAAGAGCTCTCGATTTCAAGAGCTCTCAATTTCAATTTCTATTATGATTATTAATATTTAATTTCAATTACTTTGTATCTTTTTGGGTAAAGTTTATAGAATTATGTTATTTAATACTCGTATTTAAATATTTTATTTATTTATCAATCGATATAATAATAGTTTAAAAATCACATAGTAAGCAGCATAAAATGAATACCCCCAAATTCACATATTATAGATTCAAATGCTCCAACTTTTATAAGTAAAAAATGATAATCTTTTAATAATTAAAAAATAAAAAAAACAATTATATAGGAAAATAAAAAACAAAAAAAAGATAAATTGAAGTAGTATAAGGTCAAGTTTTGGCAATTTTTTTTATTATTCAATTTAACTTAATGTAAATATATTTATTAATTTTAAATGTAACATATACCACAACACTCCCAATATAAAATATAACATCTCTCCCACCGGAAAAACAAAAAAAAGGAAATAATGGAATATCTTTAATATTATTGTAATAATAGTATAAACTATAAAAAATTTTATATGTGTTATTTGTAGTATAAAATTTGAAAAATAATAAACTATAAAATAATATATAGTTGTATTGGTAAAATAGTACATTAAATTCGTTCTCTGGAATCATCTGAAAAAGGTGAGAAATTATTTGATTTGGTTTAGAATTTATTTTTATAAAAAAAGGTTGTAAAAAATGTTTTCCAAACTTATACTAGTTTTGATGAGCTAAAAATATAAAATCATATATTCACGTCCTATAATATTTACTACCGTTTACAATTATTTTTTATTTTCATTTTTATTTTGAATTTATAAACTATATTTAGTTATTGATTTTATCTAATCAAAATCTTTATACAACTTATTCTAATTGATATTTATGTTATGATTCTCAAACTATTTATTTATCCTTCTGAAAATATGAAATTTGATAGCATCAATGTATATTTTATATGTTATGTTCTAATATAAAAAATAAATTTAGTAATAGTTAATTGTTTTTTTAAAGATGGGTATATATTATTCACACTATATTATGATTGATATGTATATATTTAATTATAATTTTAAATCTGATATGGGGTTGTTAGTGCAGGGATCCTCATTCATTCCACAACAAAAGTAGAAGAATAGAAGAATTAACGTATGCTTAAGAATTAGGAGTTGACTTATGATTAGTAACTAGGAGTTTTGTAAAATAATAAGTAGAAGTATATGCATTTTGTAAGGGATTGTGTATAGTTTTAAATGTAGGAATGCATTTTAATCCAGATGGGAGAATTAGTAATAATCATACTATTGATAAATAATAATTCTCCTTGAATGTAAGCTTGTATCTATTTAGGTACAAGCACTACATGGTCATTACAAATTCAAAAAATATATTTTCACCAAATCTTAAGAGAAGATAATAGGAAAGTAGACTTTTGGAAACAAGGAAAGAAATTAAAAAACGAATGATCTTAGTAATAATGACTCACTATTCTTGGCATATCATACCTTAGTCAATCCCATGCACCTAATGGCAAGCTAAATCCACCTCCATAAGAAGATAATAACCACCGCTAAGCACAAGCTCCCCTCACACATGCATAGGCTCTCGTTATATCTATATTTTGAGGGTTGGAATATCTTATGTAATAGGTGATTTTGGAGGTCAAAAAGCCCCATGTGACATAGAATATAGCCTATGTATGTTGTCTACCCATGGGTTTTAGAATGATTCAACTCTTAACTATAGTTGGATTTTTTGCAATTATGTTTACTTTGAGTGTGCATGATTTTATTGGCCCTAAAATTTCTAGTATAAGGGGTTATGGCTTTTTACTTTGATGCATCTCATTCAATGTAGAGTTGTCATACGAAATTGTCGAGCTAGTTTCTTTGGTAACATTGATACTAAATTCAAAACTATCAAATTCATTTCTTGGGTTTGTGTAGTTTTCTAGTTTTGATATCATTGTTTTTGGGTGTTTCTTTTAAGTTCTTAGTTATATTTTCAGAAAAAAGTCTTGGATTTTACTATGTGAAACTAGTGACTTATATTAGTCTCATATTCTCTTTATGGTATAATTCTTTTCTTCAATGCTAATGCTCATGGATTTTAAAAATTTACATGAAATTCAAATTCTATCAATCTCATGAAGAATTGATTTGATTTAGAGAAATATGGATTCTATATTCTTAATTAAATTTTAAATTTTATAATCTTAGCCAACATTAAATCTCTCAAATTGATTCTATTACAAGTTTGTTCTATTTGTTATTTAAAGCATAAACTTGTCGTAATTAAAATAGAAGATGATACGATAAGGAACCCAACACTAAATTTATGTAATAATATATGGCATCCAGTTAGTGATTGTCCATAAAATCACGTTACGAGAAATAAGGAAAGAAGATACTATGCACCACCCTATTGTGAACGTCGAGAGCCAAGATCAAGAATCAATGCCTACCAACATTGGCCTCGAAGAAAGCATGATCCATCATATCTTGCGTTCCAAATGGATGCTTTTTAAACTTATTAGGATACTTTATTTCAATTTTATATTTTTCTTGAATATATAATATTTTTTTCAACTCTGCTTTATCAAATATGATTACTTTTTATTAATAAGTGAAGGAAAATTACTAATAAAGTTTCATTAAAAATAAAGAAATAAAGATCTTGGGTTAGCTCAATTAGCCGATTTCATGTTATTAATGTACATTTTTTATTAAGAATTCACTAGGTTGAATTCTCTTGACACTCTCGGGGCCAGACTCCGGTTGAGCCAACAGGAAGTGATCCTTTTGGGTGGATCTACCAGTTACAAATACTCTATGGACATAGCGGCCACTGATCTCCAGAGTTCATGCACCACATAATATATTATATTAATATATATATAATATATATATATATATATATATATATCACTACACTAGTTTGTATAAGACAACAACAACTTGGAGGAAGTGACTTCATACAAGTAGATGAGAATGTATCTTCACCATAAGGTTAATTGGAACTATTATAGTGAAAAACTGATAAGTGGAGGTTGGAAATATTATTATGGGCTTGAAAAAAATCATAAACCAATGCAACTTTAGATATAAGAAGAAACTCTTCTTTCACACTAACATAAAAGTTTTGTCACACATTACTGTCATTAGAGACAACCATATATCAATATCATTGTTATAAAGGGTATTATCATATATCACTCTCATAAGCATAGATATGACTACCACATGTTACTGTCAAATATCATAGGTGTTACTGCAATATACTTACTTTATGTATCACTATTCTAGGGCTCACCTTACCAACCTCAAATAGTCCACATCCAGGGTTGCCCCAAGCAATGACCAAAACCAGTCATACCCTACTACAACTCCTTAGCAAACCTTATATAAAAATGCAATCATACATACATCTTCAAAATTACTTCTTTCACCCTCCTATACTTGGCCCCTATGCATACTGAATTTTATGATTTGAGCCCTTTAATTTGGGCTTTTGGTGAGGCCCATGTCAACACTAGATTAGGGCCTAAAATGCCTCCAAATAATTGCACTATGCTTCCTTCTTAAGCCCTATATTTCTGCACTATCATTTCAAGATAATACATCCTCTATTATGGTTTTTCCAAGCCCTAGTTCAACAAAAATAAGGACTTGACCCTCCTATAATAGACAAGGGAACTTTGCCTTCCTTGTACAAAGAATTATACCTCAAAACCATGCTACGATGTAGCCTAGAATTTCGTTTAACCACCACTAGAGATCTACCAAAAACTCAACCCTGAGTATACCCTGAAAATATATGAAATAGTTCATAGATAAAGTCTCATGGATGAATATGATAGGCCACATTGACATGCCTTAGATAGGCTACAATAGATATGATGTTAGGCCACTTTAGTATGATAAGAAATCTAGGGAAGCTAGTTTAGGGAAAATTCAACATGATTTCTCTTAACTTTGATAGTTTCTTGTGACATTGTTTTAGTTTATTTTTCTCCTTGTTATTATTATATTATTTTATCATTAAACAAATACAAAAAAAACAAGATCATCAATGACAAATGGACACTAGATGTAGGCACTTAGCCAAGGAAAAACCCCTAAGAAGGGGAAAAGCGAGTCAAACCCTTTACTAGTAGAACCAAATAAAAATGAGACACAACAAGACCTTTTTGACCATGACACAATATTTCCTCCTTCTATCAAGTCATTCCTTGAGAATATTATCTTGAAATTCTATACATGAGCTAAACCAATAGACTTCATCCTTTTGTCTTTCTGTAATCTTTGGTCTCTTAGTTCTTCTCTGTATTCTCATCCCAGCAATGTATATGATCTCTATGGTGAAATGTTATTCTAACATATGATAGAATGAGATACCATTACTACATCCTTTCAGCTCCCTTTTAGGCTACTTTCTATCCTTCTTTTTCACTGAGATATTGTAGATCATGCAGTTACTTGTCCAATATCTAACTAGGTTGAGTTTAATTTGGTATAAATAGTTGTTTCTATTTATTATATTGAGGTCAACATGAATGGTAGGAGAGGTCTACATGATAGGTGGTAAATATGACTTGATGGAGGAGCACAAGACATAATTTTTTCATAGAAAAACTTTATTTCTTTGACAAAATGAGCCCGAGAAGGGTCTCTTACATAATGACTTTTGAATTTGACTCAATCAGAATACTAGAGCACTCAATGGGTTCATTAACCTATTGACTAATGATGCAACCATGAAGCCCATGCTTTAATAAGTCAATTTCTTTTTACAATAAAAATTTATTTTCTTTCTTTTGAAGAATAGATTACATCAAGGTTCAAATACAATTATGAAGACCAACACTAGTTACATTCTTCAACACTCCCTCTTAATTAAGAAGGTATTCATAATTACATATATATACATGGAAGATATCAAAATGATATGTTATTGATCCGGATTTAAACAGGAACACAACAAATTACGGAGATAACCATATACACAAAGATGCAGCGGAAATAATACTTCATTTCCTTAATGGAAAATACTGAAACATGCTTACAATCAGAAATGGAAATACACTAGCTAGGGCGATGGTAGCTTATCTCTGAGAAGAGATGTGATGGCTACATGCCTCTGAACTGTGTTACAATGAGGCTCGAAGGCCTATTTATTGTTGAGAAACAATGAAAAACCCTTAACATTCCAAAACCTAACCCTAGGAGATGAAACGCCAAACTGTGGGCCCCGTTTGGGGGTAAGTTGGTACATCAACTTCCCGGGGTCGTAACTTTAGCATATGATCTCCGTTTGACGCGTACAATAGCTCATTAGAAAGATCTATTCGAGCACTATCATTGTTGGAATGGGCAACATCGGTCCATTCCATGGACCCATGTTGCCCCCGGATTCCCCAAAAAACGTCGTTTAGGGCCTCAAAACGGCTCCGGAAGTTCAGGACCCGAAAAACTGCTAAAAATAGTAAGTTGTGCTACAATTAAGGAAACTGAAAATGCTGAGAAAGACAATGGTGGGGGTCCAGGTGGACTTGGCAGGTGGCCACCAATATCCACCTGGATCATGGGACCTCTTACGATGGGTGTAGTAGTCAACTTTTCTTTCAACTCTTCAAGGGCCTCTTGACAATTACTGGTCTAACAAAAATATGCATCTTGTAAACCAAACAAAGGTGAAGCCACTTTACTCAAGTATTGGATGAATGTCCTATAATACCCTACTAGTCCCAAGAATCTCCTGACATCCCTTTGCTTTTGAGGGGTATGGATCCTTTTGATGATACAAATTTTGTTTGGGTCCACTTGTATCCCTTCCTTGGAGATGGAATGGCTAAGGATAGTCCCCTCATTCATTAAGAACTCACATTTCTCAGGGCTTAGAGAGAGATTCATTTCAATACATTTTTTCAAAACCTTGCCACATTGGAGAGAGCTTCATGGAAGTCACATCCATAAGGAGTGAAATAATCCATGTAGATTTCCACAGGGTCATGAACTAATTAAGCAAAAATACTCAAAACGGTCCTCTAGAAATTAACAGGGGCATTGCATAAACCAAATGAAAGGACTCTATAAGCAAAGGTACCCCAAGGACATGTGAATGTGGTCTTGTTTTGGTCTTCGGGGCAAATCTGGATTTGATTATATCCGCTATATCCATCCAGGAAGGAGAAGAATTTCTTCCCTGCAAGGCCATCTAGGACTTGGTCAATGAAGGGCAAAGGAAAATGGTCCTTCTTTGTGGCATTATTGAGCTGCCTGTAATCCATACAGATCCACTTCTCATTCTTCTTGGGAACTAACACAAGAGGTGATACCCACTCATTCTCTGAAATAGGGTATATGAACCCTGCATCCAATGGTTTTTGCAGTTCTTCTTTCATAATATCCTTAAGAGCTTGGTTCATCCTCCTCTGGGGTTGGCACACATGCTTTCATCTGTCCTTAATGTAAATATGGTGGGTATTGGCTGAGGGATGCACACATTTAATTTCCTTATAGTCCTAAGCAAAAGCATCCAGGTGTTTCCTCATCACTCTACACAATTTCTCTTCATGTTTGGCCGAGAGAGAAGGGTTGATATTTAAGGTTTTGGATGGGCCAAACTCTATACTCTTGAAATGGTCTAGACTTGAGTTAATAGGGCATAAGTCAGCTCAAGGATTACTCTCATATCCTTTCATCAACTCATCAATGGGTATGGGAATGGGAGGTTGATTATGAAGGTTGTGGTCAATGAGATCATCTTCATCGGGTTTCCCTCCTCCTGTAATGTTATCCAGAGTAAATATTGGGTGAGGGGTAGTGTGATATATTTCAAATTCTTCCTCCTCTTCTAGCCACAAGGGTAAGTCATGCTCAATGGAAGGCTAAGCAGGAGGATACAATACAAATTATTTAGACAAATGTCCATTCTTAATGGTAATGTTCCCAACCCTACAACTAATGTAAGCATCAACAGTGGCTAACCATGATCTTCCCAGGATGAGAGGATAGCCATTGAACTTGGTTTTTGGCTAGAGAACCAAGAAATTAGTAGGATACTCCCAAGAGTCAATGGAGGCCATAATATCTTCAACAACTCCCTCAAGAGCTATTGTTTATCTGTTTGCAAGTTGCAACACTGTGGTGGTCTTTCTCAAAGCTCCTTAGAGGTTTAGCTTTAACATGATTTCCTTAGTCATCACATTGATGACAACCCCAAGACCAATCAGGGTGTTAGGGACTATAAGGCCATCAATGTGCACATCTACTATAGGGCTTCCAGGGTCTAGATATTTCAAGAAGATAACCCTCCCAAGCATCAAATTAGACAATTGCCCAACAACATTTACAGTGGGGGTGTCTCTTTTTCTTCTCCCATGATGATTGAAACATTTCCCCTTTATGAGATTATTATAGATGGGAACATCTTTAATAGCCTAGAGAAGGGGTATTTTAACACACAAATTCTTCAATTCTCCCAAAAGTTCAACCTCTTCTGGGGTGTGCTGGTTAGGGTGGATCAACCTCTCAGGAAAATAAGGTGGAATGACTTGAGGAACATTCTCTTCCTTATCTCCTTCAATATATTCAGGTGGAGAAGGTGGGTGGTTATCTAGAAGCCTGGAAGCACTCTCCCAGACTTAACGTTGATCTCCTAGATTTCCACAGCATAAGCAGGGTAAGATGTCTCTCCATTGTAAACTTCTTGGACTTGCTTGTTGTTCGGGTTAAGATTTTGTTGAGCACGCATTTGAGGTTGCTTCGGTGGAGTAGGATGAGTGAGTTATGGTTGATTTAGGGGTGGAGGTAGTAAAGAAGGAGGTTGGTTAACTTGAGGCCTGTAGTGGCCAATCTAGGGTGCTAGATCAGACTATATTTATTATCGACCAGGGTAAGTAAACTTCGAGGCATGCGTCTAAAATCTATAGACATAAAGGATTCCTAACTAAGTGTTTGTTGTGATAGGCGGAAATACTTCTTTACAGAAGGTTGAGATATGTTTCCCCTCACCTTAACACTCATATCACCTAGGTTATCTAACTGTCCTAAGGATACAGAGTATAGCTAGACTGAGATTTTAATCCCCTTACAAGGATGTTGTGCACAAAAACTCTGTCTAGTCAACACTGAAGCATTCATAAAGAAATCAAAACACACTGAACTTTAAATACATAAACAAACAAAGTCTATGGAAATGCTTTAAAATATAACGTTGGATCAAATCTCTTACAAGACCTGGTTCAATGATCTAACGATAAGATCTTTAAGCGATCACCATAAATACCATTTGTGAGAAATCGTAATCGAATTGACAAAATCATGAGAACGGAAATAACATTAACAGTATGCGTTCTATGTAAATTCAAAAGCTATGGAAATAACATTAAACAATATGCGTTCTATGTAAATTCAAAATCTATGGAAACGAAATGAACAGTACACCAATCCACGCAGGGCCCGTCCACGTTTCAATGGTACACTGGAATGAACTCAATCAATCGAGAGTATTAACGCATAGACAATGCTGGAGTAAAATCGTAATTATATTCAAACGTTGAAGATTGCAATCACATATATGAATTCGGTTCTCCAAAAAAATACACAGAGATAATCGTAACTTGTCTCTGAAACAAAAATAATACAGAGTCTTTATCTGCCTTCCTATCTTGAATCGAATGCACATTCATTAAGCAGATGTTTCTGCTTTTACAGTGGAGTGATTTTTGGTCATTCTAATATGAACCGATTTCCAAAAAGACAAAACGAAACCGGTTGAGAAACCATGGCTTTTACTGCCTTTGTAACCAAAAGGTTGGGGTTTGACCCAGCGTTGACCGCATAACTAGGAGCTTTTGATCTGCTGTAAAATCGATTTTTCTCCATGCATGTACATTCAAGAGCTCGTTCCTATCCACTGCTTTGGCTTGCCTGTCATGCCGCATGTCAGATGATAAACCATTTATTTGATGTTATGTCTTCCTATAACCTTTTTGTTGAAAATTCCTAATTTCTAACATAAAAATTCATAAATTAACTTTAATGCAAACTAACAACTATAATGCTATTAACTAATCAATTTCGATGGATGTAAAGGAGTCTATGGAGGGAAAAGATAGACAAATGATGATGCTTTTAGAAGAAAAAGAGGGTAATGGAATGGTACCAACAAGGTCTCCACCCTTGTGATGGGTTTCCCCATTGAGAAGATTGGGGTGGATATGGTTGAAAAGGATGGTTGACAGGTTGAGGAGGATATGGAGGAGCATAAGGCCAAGAAGGGAGTGTGGGCCAGGATGAGTGAGTGGAAGAGTACTAAGGTTTCAAGGGTGTATTCTGATTTGGATTAGAATAAGAGTAAGTGCACCTTGCATGCCTTATTTATATGGCACAGGTCCTTGAGGTCTTCTTTGATTATTGAAACAAATTTTCTCTGACCCCCCTTCTGCTCCTTGATATACAACTTTTAGTCTTGGAAAAGAAGGGCACTTATTTATTCCATGGTTTTCTTCACAAACTATGTAATCCACTATGACATTTAAGGGGCACTCATTCCTAGGATGTCTTTTGGTGCATCTTGGGCAGAAAATATCTAGTGCCCTTTTTTATTCCTCCTAATTTCTTTTGATTTGCATGGTATCCATTTTCAAGGAAAAGGTGTGCAACATTTCACTCTTCAAATCCTCCAACATGTTGCCTATCACATTCTTAATGGAAGTTGTAGAGGGAGAGGAACTGACCAAGCCTTTACTAGCCCTACCCTTATTTCTAGCAGCCCTAGAGTGATTCTTGAACATAATTTTAATGTCATCTTAGGATAACTGATAGATATCTCCCCTAGACAGCATGTTGAGGTTCTCCAACATGTCATCCCTAATCGCTCAGAGAATAACTAGTTTGAGTGATTCAGGATCAAGGGTGCAATTGGCCCTCCTATAACTGAGTTGAAATCTCTCCTCATAGTCTTCTAGGGATTCATAAAGTCTAAGAGTCATCCCAAAGATTTCTTCCTTGGTTTATTTGGACCTACAGTAGTCCCTGTGCTTGTTATTAAAGGCTTGTTGCATTTGGGCCCAAGTAGTGATGCTACCCCCAAGCAGACCCACAAACCAGCGCATGGTTGCATCCTTAAGGGTAGAGGGGAATAACTCTAGCTTCTATTCATCAGAGGCATAGTCATAGGTCCTATAGACAACAACAAATTCAAACATGAAGGTATTAAGATCCTCAGAGGTTAAGCCATGGAAATGTGGGAGGGAAGTAGGGTTATATTCTTCATTATAGCCTCTCCATTGGTCTCTCTGATAGGGAAAACCTCATTGTCTATCTTTTCAGCCATAGTTTGGGTAGGCAAAGTGGGTTCTTCTTCTTCCCCAATAGGTTCTTCAAAAAAAAAAAGGTTCTTTACCTAGAGAATCTTCTAACTCCCCTATAATTAGAGAGGGAAGCTAACAGTCACCGAAGAAGGTTGAAGGTTGATTGCTTGAGGGTGTGGGTGTTTTTGGTAAGAATTTTCCTTGAGTATCTCTACTCCTATGAGGCATGAAAGCAATTTTTTCTCTTTTTCTTTTATGTTACTTCTTCAAAACTGTATGCAAAAAGAAAACAATGCTTAAGCATAAACACCGTCTACCTAGACACCTCCCGAACAACAATGCCAAAAAGTGGTGAGCCCTAGAATTACACCTAGAATGTTGCAACTCCCAAGGGCTCCTCAACTCAAATTATCAACCTGGGTTTGTACAAACTTTGAGGTGACAATTCTATATGCACAGTAGATAGGATTCCACTCATGCCACCCTCATATATGACATTACATCAAAAAGTGCTCAAAGACCCTTCCTTCTACTGAATTAGAATGAAATCTTGATAAAAGGACAAATTGGAAATTGCTTCTAAGTATGAACATAGAAATGCTATTGACTCAACTTGTAAAACCCTAATTACTCGATTCATGAAAAGATAAAGGCTAGCCTACTTACAGAAATGAATCTATGTTATCTTGTAGAATTCATCGCACTACCACATATACTTGCATAAAATAAACTATTCTATCTTGCATAATTCATAAAACTACCAACCATAATGACATGTACCATCTACCTAGTTCATACTTGCTCATAAATCAATAACCTATTTGCATGATAAATAAACTAACTCTACTTTTTTTTTGCAATGAATACAAGGAAGGTTTGGAGTGGCCTAGGAGCTTTTCCTGATCATATTATCACAAATGGAGGTCATTATGCATCTATACTAGGTCAAAGTTCTAGTGTTGGTTGAAACAAATGAAGAAAAAAGGATGCTACAGGTGATTTCTACATGAGAGCATCTGAGTAGTTTTTGAAGGTGAAAACATTGGCTTGAGGGTATGGAGAGGTGAATAGTAGTTGAAGCAAATGAAAGAAGGTCGATTTGATACCCCAGCCAAGCTCAGGACCTCTCATAGGTTTGTCTTGCACTAGGATGAGTGCTCTCGCTAACCTAGATAGAATATCTTATAAAACAAGGTTTTTGGGACAGAGCTTGGATGTGGAAGGAGAAAGTGAAAGAGATCAGGATGGAAGTAATGAAGGTGCCCTTCCTTGCAGATCAATTAACCCTGCAATTAATCACATGAATGCATCCATTTATCATTTGCAAAATGAAATAACTTATGATGGAAACGACGAGTTGAATTTAAATGATATCTAATTCATGCAAACCACTGATCTACACAATGAACTAAGTTCTAAACTATTGAAAGCAAATGTAAAATATGACAACCAATACTAATCTATTTCCAAGAAATCATAAACACAATCTTTTTGGGCTGTGGTTCTGAATCCTTCCCTCATTCTCCCATAAGAGAGGTGATATAGAGGCTGCAACCACATAATTGTATAGTTTAACTTCTACTGAAATGCAAGAAACTATGAATTGCTTGGAATCAAGAAGAAAGACAAGTAAAAGAAGAGGGACCAAAGCCTCTGGGTTGGGCCCAAACCCAAGGGTATAAGCCCTCTGAAACTAACTTAGATGCAGCTTAAAATCCAACTTCTCATTATCAAAAGTTGTAGGTCTAATACATCACATAAAAGTTGAAAATAACAATGTCAATGCTTGGAGCTCAATAGCTATACCTAGTTGAACAAAAACTTTGAATCCTAATGAACTCTTCCTCTAGTTTATTTATACAAAAGGGAAGCTGAAGCAACTCCCTTGAAAATAAGAATGTTTCCTCCTTCACCTAAAAAATGGTGGATCTTTTCCTCCATGATCTTCACTTGGACTAGGAGTCACTCGACTGCCAATGAACTCGAACTGGTGAGAGAGGATATGGTGATCCCAAACCAATTTTAGGGAGTTAAGGAGGTGGACAAACCCCTAGACTCTATCCTAGTTCTTTCCATTGAGCCCCTACATAATAATAGCCTAAAAATTGCCTCATTTCAGGCAATTAATCCACATTAGGCCACATACTGTGACAAACACCTTCTACTCCTCTTACGAAGCATAATATAATGAAAAATGTGACTTAATGCAAGGAAGGGTAGCTTTAAGGCTAGATGATGGCATATTAATCTTTAAAATGTACCTATTGATGGGACTCCTCATATACAATAAAAGCGGGGTATGAAGAATTAATTTTCTCTCGTAGATACCTCCAAAATCATCCATCTCGTGAAATATTTGGTTGAATAATGCCATTCCCAAAGTAAATACTTTATGTTGGACTGTCCTCCACAAGAAAACTCTTACCCCTGAAAATCTTAAAAGGTGAGGGATTAATGGGTCGTCACATTGTTCTCTTTGCAATCAAGAGGAAGAATCTATCCCCCATATGTTCTTATCTTGTCCCTACTCCTCTCAAGTATGGGTTATTGCATTGGGTTCGTTATTTATTCGTTTGAATATGGATAATGATATCTCTGACTTATTTCCTAGATGGCACAAACAATATTAAGGTTCATTATATGGAAAACCAGGTTTCAAATGGATCTGGACCTTTATCCCAAAGTTCATCTACTAGCAGATTTGGCTTTCCATAAATAGTGTCATTTTCAAAAATGTCTCAATCCCACCCGGCTTATGGTTGCTAAAGCTCCCTAATTATGTGTGGAATCCAAAAGAGGGAAATTAAAGGAATGTGACCCTTCTTTGTGTTAGTTTTTGTAGCATCATATGGTGTTCTAGTCTCAAACTTTGTGGAGAGGCTAAAACACACAAGTTCTCCAAAACCCATAAATCGTTTCTGGAAATTCCACCTAGAGATAATTTAATTAAATTAATTGACCATAATTTAAATTTTTGCTAAGTCTAACCTAGGAAAACTAGTTAATTAATAGTAATTAATTTAGAAAGGTGAGAATTCTATAAAAACCCACACAGATCGACTTGGATAGGATCTCAACCATCGATTAAGTTTTGATCTTGGTTGTTGAAGACTCAAATGGAGATTATAAGAAGAGGTCGACGGGCAGATGGATAAACACATTGGGTGAGTGAGTTTCCCTTGATAATTCAATTTTCTAGAGAGCAACATTCAACTGGTAGAGTTCAAGCCAGAGAGGGGATTCAAAGACAAAGAGGGGCAGAGATAATGAGTATGGAGGAAGTTTTCCAGTTTCGTAGAGGCATCAGTGAGTGACTAAGGTATTCCACTCTGAAGCTACGTAGAGCCTACGTAGAAGCTTCAACGAAGTAGTTCGATTTAGCTAGAGAGGGAGTCGATTAAGCTTCCAGATGTCGGGAAAGTCTTCTAGAGGTCTAAAGAGTCATTTCTAGCAGTAGAGTCAGGAAAGACGACTTGATAAGAGGCAGAATAAAGTCACATGTGTGAGGGTCTATTTGACATTAGCACAGAAGGGCCTGCGTAGGGGTTGGACGACCAATTTTTTGAGAGGGCTAAGTGTTTGGAGTCCAGGTGGAGAGATAGAGAAATTTTCTCTCTAAACATTTTTGTCAAATTTTGCTGATTAGATAGCCAGTTGGACATCTAAATATTGTACTCAAAATTTCTCACTGTTGCATAATAATAACAACCCTCAACTACTGCACTGGTTTTCCCACATTGGGCTTTTCCGAGGATAATTGTCCAAAAATAATTGTGTCATTTTTATGTGTGTGTACTAGCATTTGTCAGTTTCCAGTATTTTATTTTCTACAACATTTTTTTGGTGAAAATTGCAGTCATGATTTTATTTGTTGTTTGTCGTACCAAATAAATTGCATAATTAAATTTATAGTTAGAAGAATAATTTCCAGTTGTTGCAATAGACTTGTAAATTTTCACATGGTATCAAAGCATATTTGGTAGACAGGAGGCTCAGAGTCGAAGAGGAAAAATTTCATTGTTCAAAGGGAGCAACAGCATGAATATTTCAGAGGTTGCACAATGCTTAGCCAAGCAATGTGAATTGTTGGATAGGGTTTGATTTTCTAGTGTCAGAAGACTAGAAAGTTCAATTTGTCCAGGGAAGCGATTCCAACAGGCGAAGGGAGCAACAACTAAGTATTTCGTAGAGCATATTTCTTGCCTGGGCATAGTAGGGTTTTGTAGCAATTTGTAGTAGTAGAATCAACTCTGGGTAGAAGAGAAATTACAAACATAGAGGGAGATTTCTCTTAGAAGGTTTCTAGCTCAAAAATATGAAATTTCTAGTTGTAGCAACAGGTAGATTTTCTCACTCCGGGAAGGAGTACGAATAACAGTGCTAGCAGCTGAGTTGGTGAAAGAGGGAGATTTTCGTATCATTTCGAGTTTTTTAGAGATGGCTTCAGCATGACTCAAAGATTATGACATATTAGAGGGTGCATCAATTTATTGTATATCGAAGGCCAGGGTGTCCTTCTTGTTGGACGAGTATGGTTTGAAGATGTACGCAGAATGAGTTGTAGTCGTGCCTACAGATGCAGACCAACTAGCGAACTACAATAAGGAGATGACCAAGGCAAAGCGGTTGATTCTCGACGGAGTTCGAGATCATATTGTCTCACACATTATGACCAATAATACAACCAAAGAAATGTGGGATGTTATTGCCTCACTATATCAAAATCCTTCCAAACAACAAAATATGTTCCTGAAGGAAAAGCTGAGGAATATTCGTATACAGAAGGGTGAAGGTATTGACCCCTTCCTTACTAGAATTCATTATATCTGAGATGAGCTTGCAACTATAAGAGAAGAACCTCAAGCTATAGAGCTTATGCATTTATCCCTCAACAATGTAATCGAGGAATGAGAGACTTTTGTCCAGGGCATTTTAAGGTGAGATCAATTACCTGGGTGGGATTGGGTGTAGGTAGATCTAGCGCAAAAGGAGGTGAGGCAGACTCTAGTAAAGAGCTCAACTAGTGGAAATAGCAGCAAAGGGTTGAAGGGTGTGAAGGAGGAAGAGAATGTGGCCCTTACATCAAAAGGGAAAGAAAAAGGTCCCAGTTAGGGATAAGGCTCGCAGGGTGGGAAAAAGAAGAAAAAGGATCTATCCAAGATCAAGTTCCTCAGGTGTGGTGAGTTTGGCCACTACAGTACTTAGTGTCCTTAGAGGAAGAAGGACAAGAAGGAGAAGTAAGATCAAGCGGTAGCATCAATAGAGATAGACTAGGTGTCATGCAAATTGGAGGATCAATTCACTTTGTATGCAACTATACCTCTAGGAGAGAGGTGGGGAGACGCAAAGTTATAGACTCTAGAGTTGCACAAAGTTGGGCAAGGTCCATCGAGGTAAGCATCTGATGGTGTTTTCTCATGGATTAGTACCCTTGCTATAGGGGCCCACAATATTCAGTAGAAGATGGATTAGTATGATCCAAGTGGATATTGGTGGCCACCCGCCTATTCCACCTAGATCTCCAGTTGGTTTCATTTGTTTCCTTGTTTATTCCAACATTTACTATTTTTAGCAGTTTTTCGGGTCCTAAACTTTCAGAGCAGTTTTTACCCCCTAAACAACGTTTTTTTGAGGTCCACAGCAGGCCCATAACCATAGGTAGGGGCCTGCTACAAATTATGTAGTACTCGAAGAGACATTTCCAACATGGTATCATATGCACCAAACAGAGATAATTGACCAAGTTATGACCTTAGGAAGTTGGCTGCCCAACTAACCCACCCACAAACTCTTGGCATTACATCTCTTGGGATTAGGGTTTTGCCTTGTAGTTCAATAATAAATAGGCCCTTGAACCTCATTGTAACACAGTTCAAAGGCATGTAACTGCCACATCTCTTCTCAGAGATAAGCTACCATCGGCTGAGCTAGTTTATTTACATTCTGTTTGTAAGCATGTTTCAATGTTTTGATATTAATGAAATGAAGTGTTATTTCTGCTGCATCTCTATATTTATGGTTATATCTGTAATTTGTTGAGTTCCTATTTAAGTTCATATCAGTGGTATCAGAGCAGTCTACTCTTTCGTTGTTTTTCTTTGCATGTCCATAATGAGGTAAGGGTATAAGGAGTTAGGGCTTGAACTGGTTGAACCTTTTCAAGACCAGCCTTTCAAACCCTGACGACCTCCCATGGCGGAAGAAAAGAAAGACGAGGGAGCAGGACATCCTTTCAAAACATTGCTGGAGGAAGATCTCGAGCAATAGAGGAATGTGATGATGGATAACTTTGTCCAGATCCGCCATGACTACCCACAGGTGATGCATCTAACATCCACTTTAGAGGCACCACTCCTTTTAAGGTACAAGTTAACTTTGATATTCCCATATTTGAGGGCCAGATAGATGCATACACCATAGATAAATGGTTGAATATGTTGGAAGGATATTTTTCAATTCATGACTTTTCCAATCGGGAAAATATTATTTTTGCACTTCTCAAAGCTACCCCACACGTCAAGGACTCGTGGGAAACCTACTGTGAACAAAAGGACGAGAGGGAATCCTCACTATTTTCAGCCGCACCCACTTGGGATTTTTTCCGGGACACCATCAAGGAATAATATTACCTTGTTGGGAGCTATGAAGATAAATACATAAAGTGGACCACGCTACGGCACGAAAGGGACCAAGATGTGTTGGAGTTCACAAATGCTTTCTATACCCTCCATACGAAGTTGGGTATCAAGGATTCTGAGTGACATTTGGTACTCAAATACTACGATTATCTACACAAGTACATCCAGGACGAGATGGAGTTCCTGGACATCTCCTTGCTCTACACGACATGCCTATATGCTATCAAGATTGAGTAGAAGTTTATGCAAAAGAAGCGAGAGTTTGGATCTGCGAATTCGAAGCAAGGAAAAAAATAAGGAAAAGGCACCCCCAAATCACAGAACAAAGGCCAAAGCCAAGGCAGGGTAACCTAGGACAACCCACAAAAACCACAAGCAAAGAAAACACCACGAAGATAAAGAAGGACACGGGAAAATGGCGTGAGTTCCATAAGAGATCCACCCACAACAACAGTGAGTGTTGGACCAAGCATTCACTGGTGGTCAAGCTGAAGGCTTTCGATTCAGACGCATGTTTCAACTCTGAGTCATAAACCTGACAAGAGGAATGACAAAGGGAAGCAAATCATTGGCGTAGAGCTCAGTGCTACCGTGGCCACCATCAAGATACAGAAGAATGAGCCTAAAGATCCAGAGGAGGGGGAACGCCTCTTCCATTCACATATGTGGGTGAAGGGTTCCCCGCTGCAATTTATTGTTGATAGCGGGAACCAAAAGAACCTCATTTCAACAGAGGTCGTGAAGTGGTTGGGACTGTTGATAACATCACATCCGCATCCATACACCATCGGGTGGCTTCACCAAGGACGAAACCTCTGCGTCAGCCACTAGTGTCACCTTCCCTACAACATCAAGCCCTTCACAAATGAGGTACTATGTGACGTTGCTCCTCTTAAAGTTTGTGATGTATTATTAGGACAACCATACTTGTGGAAGCGACTGTTGTATATGAGTCTAGACCTCGCTATGTGATTATTACTTTGGGCATTAATTTGTACAGGACACCAGAGGTAGCCCCGCCTACCACCATCTCTTTGATAACTGCAAAACAATGCAGTAAGATCATTTCCCAGACCAGGAAATTTGTTTTCCTTATGATTCGTCCTCAGGGAAAAAATAAGGTTATGGCCACGAATTCTAGACAAATCTCCTTCGCACATAAACAACAAATGGACAAGGTCGTAAAGGAGTACAAGAATATTTTTTGACTCACCTATAGGGGTACCTCTACACTGTCAAGCCAAGCACTCCATCGATATGACCCTGGGCATGCCCCTACCCGAAGGAATGATCTATTAACGCTCTGTTTTGGAGAATGATGAGCTTAAGAGGCAGATTCAGGAGCTGTTTCAGAAAGGGCACATCAGGCCAAGCTCATCACCCTGTGGGAGCCCAATTGTATTAGTATAAAAGAATGACGAAACCTAGAGACTTTGTAGTGACTATCGGGCACTGAACAAGATCACTGTCCGGAATAGGTACCTGATCCCATAGATTGATGATCTTATGGACCAGCTCAAGGGGGCCAAATATTGCAACAAGATTGACTTGAAGTCCAGTTATCATTAGGTGCCTATCAAACCCTTCGATGTGTGGAAGACTGCCTTCAAATCTAATGAGGGCCTTTTCGAATGGTTGGTCATGCCTTTCAGGTTGACGAATGCCCCTGCAACCTTCATGAGATTGATGGATGACATCTCGCAACCCTTCGCCAATGACTTCATGGTGGTGTATTTAGATGACGTCTTGATCTTCAACCAGAGTTTGGAAGAGCACCTCCACCATATTCGACAGGTCTTTCAAACCCTGTGACAATACAAATTGTGTGCCAATTTGGAGAAATGCACTTTTGGCATGACCGATGTTCAATATATGGGGTACATAATTGATGAGTAGGGTGTGCATGTGGACCCATCCAAGATACAATTCATTCGGGATTAGCCAACCCTAACCACTCTAATAGAGCTCCACAACTTTCTGGGTCTTGCCAATTTCTACCGCAGGTTCGTGTTGGGGTTCTCTCATATCACTTGCCCTTTAATTCGAGTCACCAAGTGTGGAGCAAAAGCAAAGTTTTTTTCTTCTGAAATGCAATAAAAGACATTTGTCGAGTTGAAGCATCACCTATGCTCTGCAACAGTTCTCACATTACCAGACCTGCAACAACCATTTGAGATTGAGACAAACGCCTCTAACTATGCTATTGATGTAGTTATTACTTAGCAAGGGCATCTAGTGGCTTACCACACTAAGACACTTTTAGACCTAGATCAAAAGTATCCCACTTACGACAAAGAAATGTATTCCATTGTGCAGGCCTGCCATCAATGGAAGCATTACATTATGGGGAATGAAACGATCATCCACACAAAACATCAATTCGTGCAGTTCATACAGACATAAGAGAAGTTGTAGAATGATTGCCATTAGAAATGGTCCACCTACCTGTAACATTTCCATTTGAACATTAAGTACAAGAAGGGAAGCACAAATAATTTTTCAAATTGCCTTAGACGACCACCAACATGGTGTCAATCACTATGCTCAACTCTTGTGGGCACGAGACTTCGAGGTGGCCGCATCTTTACCAGAGGGATCTAGGATTTGATAGCACATACCAGACACTCTTGGAAGATAAGAAAGTTCCAAATTTTCACCTTTAGGATATACTGTTATGCCACCTGGGACACATCTGTGTTCCTTCAAGAGAGTGTGCCAAGATGATTTGGGAAGCACACTACAGTTGGGTCATTAGACATTTTGGAGTGGAGAAAATAGTGGTGGTATTGCAAAAGTAATTTTATTAGCCGAAACTTCATCAAGATGTTGGGAAGTACATTAGATCTTGCACCACCTACGCCATTTCCAAACCAACCCTCAAGAAGCAAGGCCCATATACTCCTCCACCTACTCTTAGTCAACCTTGGGAATCTATCTCCATGGATTACATGTTAGGCCTTCCTTCTACTAAGCACGACAACAACTGTGTTTTCATGGTCGTTGACAGATTCTCTAAGATGGCCATCATGGCGGCTTGCAAGAAGAGTATCACAGTAGAGGCCACTGCTAAGCTCTTCTTTGAGCGAGTGTGGGTACACTTTGGGATCCCATGGTCCATTATATAAGATCGGGACAACAAATTCATAAGTGAATTTTGGTCAAGTATCTGGTAAATGATGGATACCAAACTTACTAAGTCCACGATGTTCCACCCCCAAATTAATGGCCAAACAAAGGTTGTCAATAGGATGATCGTACACATTTTGCACATGTACAACTTGAAGCATCCACGCACATGGGATGAAAGCCTCCCCTATGTCTAGCACAACTATAACAGAGCTCTCCATAGCTCAACGAGCCATAGCCCCTTTCAGGCAGGGCTGGGATTTCAACCATTATGTCCCATTGATGTGGTCATACCATTTGCAGCTACTTAGATAGATTTGGCTCATGTCCAGTCCAAAGTCGACAAGGCTAACAACTTCATTGAGCACATTCAACACATCCGCTAGCAGGTCCATGATATATTAGACAGAGCCAATTCTAAGTAAAATGAGCGCCATGATTAACATCGATTGTCGCACAAGTTCTAGGTGGGCGACAAAGTTTTCCTACATTTGCAGAAGGAGCACCTCGTTGGACCCCACCGCAAGCTTCGCCCGCTATGATATGGGCCATACACCATCACCCAGGCTATAGGGGAAAATTACTTCAAGCTCAACATCCCACCTCATTGTAACACAGTTCAGAGGCATGTAGCCGCCACATCTCTTCTTAGAGATAAGCTACCATTGCCCGAGCTAGTTTATTTCCATTCTATTTGTAAGCATGTTTCAGTATTTTGATATTAATGAAATGAAGTGTTATTTCTACTGCATCCCTGTATTTATGGTTATATCTGTAATTTTTTTCGTTCCTGTTTAAGTTCGGATCAAAGTGTTAGATGGCACATTCAATTCTTGAGGGACAATTGCATACTAGTTGCAGTTAGATGTTGAGAAGCATAAAGCAGTGTTGGTAGTAGTGTAAAGGGCACAATACATAGTCAACAACAATGTAGATTTCCTAGTGGACAGTGCAAAGGGCACAATACAGAGTCAACAACAATGTAGATTTCCTAGTGGACAATGCAAAGGTTAGTAGCAGTCATAGACTTAAGATACAATTGCAACACAAAGACACAATTGATTTCGTATTTTGGATGCTTCTCAGTTGTAGTAGTTGCAATAACAACAACAATAGTGACATGGAGTGTTAGTTGGGTTGCAGTGTAGATGCAGAGTTGACATTAGTATATGTTGTACAGTGCAATATTAGCAACAACACAAATGCAACATGGTTCAACTATAGTTGATAGCAGATGAATCAAAGTTAACGCAGTGGTTGGTAGACAGTGGCAGGCAACTACAATTATCAGACATCAACAATGTGGGGAGGATGTTATGGAGACAATTGGGGAACACCTTCCTCACTAAGAGGGAGTGTTAGTTTTTGTAGCATCAAATGGTGTTCTAGTCTCAAACTTTGAGGAGAGGCTAAAACACATGCGTTCTCCAAAACCTAGAAATAATTTTCGAAAATACCACCTAGAGATAACTCAATTAAATTAATTGACCATAATTTACATTTTTCCTAAGTCTAACTTAGGAAAACTGGTTAATTAATAGTAATTAATTGAGAGAGGTGAGAATTATCTAGAAACCCACATAGATCGACTTAGAGTTGATCTCAACCATTGATTAAGTTTTAATATTAGCCATTGAAGACTCAACTGGAAATTATAAGAAGAGGTCTATGGGTAGAAGGAGAAATACACTAGGTGAGAGAGTTTCCCTTGGCAATTCGATTTTCCAGAGAGTAGAATTTAGCCAGAAGAGTTCAAGCCAGAGAGGGGACACAAAGACAAAGAGAGGCAGAGATATTGAGTTTAGAGGAAGTTTTCCAGTTCCAGAGAGGCAACAATAAGTGTCAAAGGTATTCCACTTTGAAGCTGCGCAGGGCCTATGCAGAAGCTTCAGAAAAGCAGTTCGATTTAACTAGAGAGGGATTTGATTTAGCTTCTAGAGGTAAGCAAAGTCTTCTAGAGGTCCAAGAGTCTCTTCAAGTAGCAGAGACAGGTAGGACGACTTGATCATAGGTAGACCAGAGCCACACGTGTGAGGGCCTGCACAAAATTGGTGTAGAAGGGCTTGCGTAGGGGTTGTACGACCAATTTCTTGAGAGGGCCAAGTGTCGGGATTGTAGGTGGAGAGAGAAATTTTCTCTTTAAATATTTTTGTCATATTTTGTTGATTGGATAGCTTGTTGGGCATCCAAAGATTATACTAAGAACTTATCATTGCTGCATAATAATAAAAACCCTTAACTTCTGCACCAGTTTTCCCACATTGGTTTTTTCTGGGGACAATTGTCCAAAAATAATTATGTCATTTTTATGTGTGTGTGCTAGCATTTCTCAATTTATGATATTTGATTTTCCACAATGTTTTTATGGTGAAAATTGTAGTCATGATTTTATTCATTGTTTGTCATAGCAAATAAACTACACAATTAAATTTACAGTTAAAAGAATATTTTCCAGTTGTTGCAATAGAATTGTAAATTTTCACACTTTGGATAAGAATCCCAATGGATGGACTTGCTTGTTGATCCATTGGGAAATCTTCATCCCTTAGTTTCCTCATCTCCTCCAGCAAAAGCGAATTGGAAGTGTTGCATTACAGATGCAAAATTTGAAGAATGGAAAATCCAATAAAAGAAATGGATCCTCTTCTTCAGGAGCTTCTAAAAAGAATAAAAGGGTGGCAAGTGGGGGGAGGGGGGGGGGGGTGGGGGGTGGGTGTTCTCTTCAATCCCGATGGATATTAGGAAGTAAAGTGATCTAAGGGATCAACATATGCCCAAAAATAAAAGTGCTCTAAATCGCTCGAAATCCACGTCAAAGCGTAGATCTTATCGTTCTTATTCCAATGACGCTTGAATTGCCTCAATCCAACACCTTATGTGAAATTTATCACGTTTTGAAGTTTTTGGCAAATAACTAAAAATTCAACTTACAGGGTTGATTGAGTTATTGATTGGGTAGGTTGTACAATGATGTCATGATGACTAGGTGGTACAGATGATGATGGACCAATCCTGGATTGACAAGTGGCAGGTCGTACAGGTCTACATGGTGAAATTTGATTGGCTATTATGTTTTGAGGTGGCCCAATTAGGAGGCGCTACGTGGCCCAATGGGAGGGCACAGCGTGGCCCTCGAGGCCTGAGAAAAATTTAGTGGTTTGACTGACCTAGTGGGGGTCGACCCCGCGAGCTTCGACTAACCAACGCATCGTCCTACCATTATACCATAATCATGTCACTTAACATACAAAGGGTGCCATTTATATTTAAATACATGTGGTTTCAGTGTTTGGGGGAGGGGGTGGGGCACATGGCCCCAACCCCTAGTTACATGGTAGTTCATATGACCGAAGCGAAGGTGGAGGGGGCGAGGGGCACGCGGCCCAAGCTCTAAGTCACATGACCATTGGTATGACCGAGAGCACACCGGGCGGGGTCGGGCGGCTAGCCCTGGCCTCGAGTTTCATACAACGACACGAGATCATGGCAGAGGTGGAAGTGGTGGGGTGGGGCAGTTAGCCCGGGCCCAGGTTCTATGCTGAATGCACACAACCTTGGTGCAACGGACGGTGGGGCTTACAAAGGCTGGGGATGGTACGTGGCCTAGTCCCGAGCCACATGGCGCATAATGCGATTAGGGGCAGAGTATCGCCCTGGCCACACGGTACCATATGAACCAGACCTGCTACTAAAGAATTAGTGTTAAGGGCCTTATTGTCGCATTTATTTGTTTGAAAAATTGCACTGTTGGTGGCAGAATCAACGTCGATCCCAAGCGAAATTTTTGCCTGGCGATTATGTCAAAGGCGAATTTCGTTGCTTTGTTAGCCGGTTTTTCCATTTTTTAGGACATATAGTAGGAAAATGTTTGAGGAGGCCTAACTTAGTCAAATTTTCAGCCTTTTTGAGCCAAGAAGAGCCTAAATAGGGGTTTTTGGATGTTCTGAACACAATGGCAACATTATTTTGTGATTTGAGCATTGTATATTGAACAATTTGCAGAGCCAAGTCCTTTGGTGTTACAGACAGAGACTGTCTTGAGCCCATATGGAGACCGTTTTGAGCACAGAAAGAGCCTAGACAGGGATTTTCAAGCCTTTCAGGCATAACTGCAACATCTGTTACTTCAGTGGAGTAGCAATTTCCAGTATATTCTCAATATTATTGAGGGAAAAGACCATTTCAACACTTCATTATGAAGCAGTTGGATTTGTGCTTCTTGATCTCAATATGAGTACGAGGACCTATTGCCACATTTAGTGAGATAGTACTTTTCCTTTGGTGCCATCATTTCTTTGCTAAAGTGAGTCAACTTGTGAGTTAGAGTTATCTAAAGGGGAACATTTCTTCGAAGGAGAAACAATGCCACTCTAGAAAGATATTTACTCTATAAGTCAAAGATTTGTAATGTACTATTTTTGTTGCTGATATCAATAAAGCAACCTAGCCATTTGTGCAGGGCCCGGAGACGTAGTCCACACTGGATGAACTTCATTATCACTTGGGTGTTCTCTTCTTCATTTTCACCATCTTGGGTTTCATATTATTTTGTTCAATCTTTAAGTTCATGTAAAACTTAACTATTCACCTTTGTAAGCTACAATCTAAGTGACCATTTGAAGACCCAAATTTATCAAAACTTGCAAAGTGTCAGAGGGTGATAGATTTTGCAGATCACTGGTATTAGGGCAGGTTCTTAATAGATTGCAAGCATGGCTGAAAGTTTGCAGCATGCATGGCTCCTAGAACTGGAAGAAATAAATTATTCACTCCAAGTGGAGAACATGGAACTAAGAAGATTGCTCGAAGCAATAGATGATGAAAAGAAGAAATTGCGTTTAATGTTGTAGAATTTCATCGAAGAGCAAACCAAGGAATGTTTAACTACCAAAGATTCCCCCCATGACTCGACAAGTTTGTGGTCATGGATGACTGGTGTCTGTACCCTTTGTCAGTTGAAGAACACTGCATATATGTTAAATCACAAGAGTGGTTTTCTTGAATCTTCATCCAATTTGTTTACAAAAGAGAAGGAGGAGGAGATGGCTAAGCTTTAGGAAGAGGACTGAGAGTCACAAGCACAAAAGGAGGTAAAAGATACTTCATGTTTAATTCATTATCTTCTTTTGCATCATTTGAGAAACATATCAAGGGTATTAGTATGAAATTGTTGACCAAAATGGGATACAATGGTAAGGGTCTTGGAATCCATAGACACAAAATCATTAATCCTATTGAGGTGAGACCACAACCTTGACATGGAGGATTTGGATATGCTCAAGAGAAATTGTAGAATGCTCCAAAATTGCAAAGTCAAGAAATTCTTCAAGTGTGAAATTCATGAAGAATGAACTCCTACAAGTTGAAGGAGTACCATATCACGATAATGACATTGATGGCAAAACATCTCCAAAGAGAGATGAGCACTTCAAAGGAAGAATCAAGTCAAGTTCTCCTCGCCATATTCATAATCCAAAGGAAAATCATAAAAGGTATAAACGTTCTGATTATTCAAAAGCCTTTTATGACTGTAGGCATCATGATGATTTGAATCAAATGTTGTGGAATGTGTTTCCTTGTTCTTTTTGTCATGCACCTAACCATTGTGTAGCCAAGTGCCAAAAAGGAAAGCATTAGTCAAGAAAATGAATATGTCAATTGGAAGTGAGACCAGGAAGGAAGACCCTCTTCCAAGTTCAAAGACATTTTTGCCAAGAAAAGCTCACAAAAACTTTTGTACTCATTGCAACATAAGTGGGCATTGGATCGAAAAGTTTTGGAAGCTGCATCCACATCTTCATATAAAGAAAGAAAAACAAGTCATGAAATCACCTGAGAAAGAGAAGGCAAAAAAACGTGTTATGCACACCATAACCATCCCTAAAGCAGCTCCAGAAGAAAGCGAAATGCAGAAAGAAAACTCCTTAGCTTGGTTGGGTAAGAAACGATTGGACTATTTGTCTATTAAATACTACATTTTTTTGTATTTCACATGTTGCATATCCCCATAACTAGGTATTTTGTAAAAGTGATGTTGTGAATAAATAATTTATATGCAACAATGTTTTCTTTGGTATTTTATGTTATTCTAGCTTGTTGATGAGTCAACTTGTATGGGAATTTGAGAGTCGAATTTCTTACATATTGTAAAAATGCATCTCCTTCGTGGATATTGTGTCAAGCATCCTAAACTTTGGGATGAGCATTTTCATTACATCCAACATGCCTACAATCGTGCTAAGCATTCATCTATGCAAGTATCTCCATTTGAAGCTTGTTTGGATTATTTGCCAAAGTCTCTTTTAGATTTCATCTTTGGTCAAGATTTTGCAATAGATGGACATAGTGATGTGGATAAAGCTAAGCATTTCATTGAACAAATGTAGTTGGTGGATCAAGGAGTACAAGAGTAGCTTGAGGAAAGAAAAGTACAAGCAAGGGATGGCAAGCATTGAGTTGATCATGATTTCCAAGTGGGGAATCAAGTTTGGTTGTATATCAACAAGGAAAGACTTCAAGGTGAAGATTGCATGAGCCTCCAATGATTAATGATCATGAAGAGAATATTCAGATTCCATCAATTGAAGATTTTACTCTTGAATATTTAGGTGAGTTGCAAGGAGACTCAATTCTTGACAAGAGAATCAAGACTTCACGCAGAGGCAATGTAGAGTATCTTGGAGTGGGGCTCAAGGGGACCAATCCAAGTAAAGTAGGGTGGATTGAGGTCGATAAAATGAGGGAGTTGTACTCTCACTTACTTGCTCAGTAAAAATAGGTTTTTGGTGGTCCAAAAGTTCCTAGTGGGGAGGAATGATTTAGGGGATCAAAATATGCCCAAATCAAAGTGCTCAAAATCACTCAAAACTAGTGTCAAATCGTAGATCTCGTTGTTTTGATTCCAACGATGCTTGAATCGCCTCAATCTGAAACCATATGTGAAAGTTACCATGTTATGAAGTTTTTGGCAAACAACTAAAAAGTCAACTTGTAAGGTTGACTAGGTTGCTGACTAGGTAGGTCGTACAGTGACATCAACATGTTGACCAGGTGGTATGGATGACTATGGACCGATTTGGGATTGACAAGTGGTAGGTCATACAGGTCTATGTGGTGAAATTTGATTGGTTGTTATGTTTTGAGGTGGCCCAATTAAGAGGAGCTACGTGGCCTGATGGGAGAGCGTCGCGTGGGCCAATGGGAGGGCGCCATGTGGCCCTCTGGGCTCGAGCAAAATTTAGGGGTTCGACCGACTAGACAAGGGTCGACCTCGTGACCTCTGACCAGCCAATGAATCATCTTATCGTTATACCACAATCACGTCACTTAGCATACAAAGGGCCCCATTTACATCTAAATACATGTGGTTTCAGTGTTTGAGGGAGGGGGTAGGGCACATGGCCCCAACCCTTGGTTACATGGTAGTTCACACGACCGAAGCGAAGGCGGAGGGGGGGCAGGGCACATGGCCCCATCCCTAAGTCACATGACCATTGGTATGATAGAGAGCATATTGGGCAGTTAGCCCTAGCCCGGGTTTCATTCAACGACAGAAGACCATGGCAAAGGTGGAAGCGATGGGGCCGGGTGGTCAACCCTAGCCTCGGTTCTATGTTGAATGTACACAACCTTGGCACAACGGACAACAGGGCTTACAGAGGGCGGGTTGTCACTTGGCCTAGCCCCGGGCTACATGGCACATAATGTGACCAGGGACAGAGTGCCGATGAGCGTGTGGCATTTGGCCTGCACCCCTCGCCACATGGTACCATATGACCCAGACCCAAAGCTAAATAATCGATGTTAAGGGCCTTATTGGCGCATTTATTTTTCTGATAAATTGCACTATTGGCGGCGAAATCAACTCTAATCCCGAGTGAAATTGTCGCCTGGAAGTTCTATCAAAGGTGAATTTCGTTGCCTAGTTAGCGAGTTTTGTCATTTTACAAGACATATAGCAGGAAAATGTTCCAGGAGGTCTAACTTGGTCATTTTCAATCTTTTTGAGTCCAAGAAGAGTTTAAACAGGGGTTTTTGGGTGTTTTGAACACAATGGCGACATTACTTTTATGGTTTGATCATTGTATGTTGAACAATTTGTAGAGCCAAGTCCTTTTGTGTTATAGATAAAGACCGTCTTCAGGCGATATGGAGATTGTTTTGAGCACGAAAAGAGCCTAGATATGGATTTTCAAGCCTTCCAAATGCAACTACAACATCTGTTTCTTCAACAGAGTAACCATTTTCAGTTTATTCTAAGTATGATTATAGGAAAAGACCATTTCAACACTTCATTATGAAGTAGTTGGATTTGTGCTTCTTGATCTCAGTATGAGTACGTGGATTGGTTGCCACATTCAATGAGAGAGTCCTTTTCTTTTGGCATCTTCATTTGTTTGCTAAAGTGAGTCAAATTATGAGCGGGAGTTCTCTAAAGGGTAACATTTATTTGAAGGAGAAACAATGTCACTCTAGAAGGAGGTTTATTCTATGAGTCAAAGATTTGTAATGTACTCTTTTTGTTGTTGAGATCAATAAAACGACCTAGCCATTGGTGCAAGGCCCGAAGATGTAGTCCACACTGGATGAACTCCGTTATCACTTGGGTGTTCTCTTCTTCATTTTCATCATGTTGGGTTTCATATGATTTTGTTTCATCTTTAAGTTCTAAGTGACCATTTAAAGACCCAAATTTATCAAAACTTGCAAAGTGTTGGAGGACGATCGGTTCTGAGATCATAAAGTTTGCTTATGGACTTAGTCAAAAAACAAATAAACTTACAAAACTGTATGGGATTCACCTTGGCCTACATCTTGCCAAAGATAAAGGCATCTCTTCCATAGTCATTATGGGGGATCCCCTCATCATAATCCAACAACTTCATTTGAGCTTTCTTCCAAAGAACAACCTTCTTTCCATCCTCATTCGAAGAATTAATTGCATTGTGGAGTCATTCTTGCACAAGACCTATTTTCACATCCTTCGTAGCCAAAATAAAGAAGCTGATATTCAAGCCAATCTCACATGTAAATTGGAAGAAAGACAATGTAATGTTAATGAATTTTTAAGGACTAGTAGTAACCTTGGTGGCCCTTCAGACAAAAAGTCCATTAATCATCTTTCATAAGTTATGCTGGCTTACAATTAGCTTAACAATGTTCATCTAATATTGCTTCTATTTACGTATAATTCTATTTACAAGTGTATTGAGTGATAGAAGTGTTTTTATAATCTCATTGGTAAAGCAAACTTATTTATTTATTCAGGCTATTTTTTCTTAATTAAAATAAAAAATAAACTAATAATAATTATTTAATTAATAAATAAAACAAAAATGATGGTTATAACTAAAAAATTATATTTATTATAATTTTATAAACCATAATTCCATTAATAAAAATTTCAATTATTACCTTTTTGTTCAGTTTTAAAAAAATCTACATTAAAACTTTAAAAACTGGCCATCTAGAAATTTACCTACGTCCCGACTTCATTATCAAACCGAATTGAATTTTCCACTTGGCCATGGACATGTAGGCACGCTTGCAAACCCTTCCAAAAAATATAAATTGCAGTGGATAACACACATATCATACAATGCAAGTGAAGTCGGAGGCGAAGGAAGAGTGGAAGTTTCAGGTTCAGTTATGGAGCCCAATTTCAATGGGAGGGTGGATCAGGTGTTCGGAGGGTTATTCCAATCCCCATCGGATCGACAAGCGTGGAGATTGAGCGACGAGCAGATCCAGAAGAGGCAATGGAGAAGGGAGGAGGCTGAAAGCGCAAGAGAGGAAATTCCCTGTGCCTCTTCTTTTAGCGGAGACTTTATGAGCGCTGGAAAACGGCGTGGGAACGCTAACAGGTCGCGGGTTCAAAGCTCCTGGGAGGGCAATTTTGATTCCGAGGATGAAAAGGAGAACGGAGAAGGGATCCTCGGAGACCGCGCCGAGGAGGACGGGGACGGGGAGGCCGCAGAGCGGCTGATGAGGGCGGCGGTGGGAATGGACTCGACCCTTGATCACGAGGTTAGAAATCTTTTGGGGTTCAGTTTTATGGCAAATGCGGATTTGATTTTTGATTTTTTTTATATTGCTCGATTTTCGATTTTTCATATTGTTTTCTGATGGGGGGCTTGACATCGAAAATATATTTTGTTTTCAGCATGTACCGTAAACGGATCACTGTATGTACCGTAAACAGTTCACTGCGCTTAATTTAAAAACCTAGAGAATAAATCCTCTTCACCTTCATTTATATATGTGTTATTTATGTGCAAGGGATTGTTTTTTTTGTGAAGATAAGGGTACTGGTACTAAGCTCGTTAGCAAACCAACCTTATCGGCTCTTTTTTTACTATGGAGGACTGCAACCCAGAAAGCCACAGTTGGGCAGTGTCAAAGGGATATGCCCTAAGAAAGGCCGCTAGGTTGCAATAGCGACATCTGGCAAACCCAAGCAGGGGAGGAGCAATTACTGTCCAAACGCTTCGACTTTGCCCCAAGCCCCAAGATATGGGGCTGGGCTGCAATAGCCCTAAGAATGGTCTCTAGATTACCATAGCGACATCCGGCGAACCCAATCAGGCGAGGAGCAATCACTGCCCAATCGCTACAACTTTGTCACAAACCCAAGAAATTTGACCACGCTGCAATAGCAACATCCGACAGACCCCATGCAGGGGAGGAGCAATCACTGCCCGAACTCGGCAATTTTGTCAAAAGCCTCAAGAAATGTGGCTGGCTGCAATAACCTTAAGAATGGTGGCTAGATTGCTATATCGACAATTCGGTAGACTCAATCAGGGCAGGAGCAAGTACTGCCCAAACGCTATAACTTTGTCGCAGGCCCCAAGAAATATGGCTAGGCTGCAATAGCAACATCGCGCAGATCCATGCAAGGGAGAAGCATGTCCATCAGGATCTGACTCTGAATCATCTCAACAACCACTGTTCCAAGTTATCTCTAGACCGCAGACTGGCGGTACATGTACACATACAAAGCTTCTTTTAACTATTAATATGATGAAGTCATGTATATTGAAGCTCAGTTTCCTCGAGCACTATTAATATGACCAGCTGGCCACAAGTCTAGCCTCTCCAAACATTAGCAAATTTCAAAATCCGGTTGATTAATTTACAAAACAGCCCATGAGTCCTAGCTATGGCCAAAAAGATTATACTGAATAAGCAGTTCATGGCGCAGACATGCACAGACCTGGCCCTCGTCCTAAACATAAACTGTTAAGAACCTATTTTTAATAATCTGAACTTTAACTGAAAACATGATATGAATCTGCTATCAATTAGATTCTGATACAACTTTATGATCCAACCTAGAAGTCTACTATCACCTGATTAGATCCACCTTAACTTGGATGTATTAAACATGGAGAGATAAAAAAAATTGAGATGCAAATCTCTAAGTGCTGAAAAAATCCCAAGATAAAATGAATCTAGGCAGATGCGCTTTTCGATGTGTGTGTGTTAATGCTAGGTATCATGCAGCTCACTATCGGTACTATGGGTTTGATAAAAACAGCCAGTAAAGATGCCAAATAGATTTGCCTGGCCATTGGCCAATGATGCCTTCTAGCAAAAAGTGCCCAACATTCCTCTTCTCTAGTAATTGATATAATTTTATTTCAAGCGTTGTTTTTATGTATGTAGAGATTTTTGCTAAAATTGCCACACATTGCTCTTTTCCAATAGTCGTTATGATTTTATTTTAGGTGTTAAAGGAATAATAAATTTAATAGGGCTAAATGATAATCATTCTCTCTCTTTCTCTCTCATATATATATATATATATATTCTGAATGATTATCATTTAGCCCCATTAAATTTATTATTCCTTTATTTTGATTTTTTAAATAAAATATTATATTGGGCAGACATGCTGATGCCAGTGTTATGGATGGGATGGGTGGATGAACATTATGATCTATTCAATGCTGGGCTGTAGAATGCATCTCACTTCTCTTGGCATAATAAGTTTAAATTTGAAGAATATGAAGTCTGGAAATAGACCTGAAAAATATGACTCAGGCGTAAAATCTAAAGTTCTAAACTAGCGGGCAATAACTGCAGCAAATTGTTTGACAATTTTAAGAGTACTAACAACAAACAGATGAACAATGGTAACAACAACGAAAATACTGATGATTTCAGCTAGCATTGAACACAGAATATGAAGAACAAAAGTAAATCTTAGCAGAAAATAGCTTGTAGCTGAACATAATATAATCCAGAAAATAAGAAAATTGAACAGAAACACACTGGAGAAGATAAGGATGTGAACTCAGTGCAAATCCAAGGCAATACTAACACTGCTTTTGCCTCAATTAGTCCTTTCCAGGCTACTTGGAATAGCACACGTTACAAAAACCCTTATTCAAATGCCCAAGAGCCATTTTGTGGTTGGTCGTTCCACTCTTTTTAGAAAGGCATGGACCAAAAGGGCTAATGCATGAATGTGTATGGCCTTAGCATGGTGAAATTTGATGCAGAAATTTATCCTTGGAGAGCTAGGAGTGCTACTTTAAAACAAAGCCGCAAAGTTGATGTTATATTGGTTCAAGCATCAACGTAGTTAGATGCAATATAAATACAACAACAATGAACATGAGGTTGATTTAATACTCCCATTACATTTTCCTTTTTTAAATCGTAGTGAAAATCTGCATTTGGAGCGCAGCTGTTACATCCATCAATAGGTTGCAAAGACTAGCTGGCAGACTAAAACAAAAGAGATTTCCAAGCTGCCATTCTCCCCAAAATGCCATTTTGTAGTTGGTGGCTCCACTCTTTTTAGAAAAGGCATGGATCAAAAGGGCTAATGCATGAATGTGTATGGCCTTAGCATGGTGGAATTTGATGCAGAAATTTTTCCTTAGATAGCTTGGAGTGCTACTTTAAAACAAAGACATAAAGGTGATGTTATATTGACCAAGCAACAACGTAGTTTCTTAGATTCAAGATTAATAGAACAACACTGAAGATGAGGTTGATTTAATACTCACATAATGCAGCTTGACTGTTACCTATGTTAGTGAGTTTGATAACTTTTCAAAGTCATCATGTATTGTCACACTTTTCTTCCTGTCATGGGCTGGTTGTCAACAATTGGTTAAGGTGGCCTCTGGCCACTCAGTATCCTCCCTTGATCAGATCTCCTTTGCTGCTGCTGCTACCTCCTGACACCTCCTGACACCTACCTTTGCTGCTACCTCCCAACACCTAGCTGTAGCTGTACGTTTTATTGGCTGCTTTTGCAGTACCACTTTCTCGCTGCTGTGCCTTGTTCGTTGTTGGCACGTGCGATTCGCCTCCTCTTTATGTTGGATTGACTCACATTCAACTATGTCCTTGTTGTCTCCCTGTTGTGCTTGCTTGACCATGATTCCCTATGATTGGTACCTTAGTTGAGAAAGCCTAGCGATTGCTTGTTGTGGCCAGTACCCCTGCAACAGTCTCCATGGAATGTGCACACAAATCCTACTTATGGATGAGCTATTACCAATGTTCCATGGCGATGCATCCCCCAATGTTCCATGACTCTAGATATTGATGGCCTTAGGCTGAGTCTTTTACTATTTTTGTCTGAGAGTAATTCCCCCCCTAATCTTAAGTGGTGTATGAGTACAAGAAGAGAGCTGAAATACATAGGTGTATAGCAGCCAATGGTTGGATGTGCTATCTAAATTTGGTGGTTTAAGGGAGGCCACAAATCAAATGAGGTAGCAGAAGCTGAAGTCTTCTACTGATGGTGGTTTAAGGTCGCCACCAACTCCAGAACTTTGCTTGATGCATTTATTGGAACTATCCCGAATTTGACTAGAAGCTAAAGTCCTCTGCAAAATGGAAGTGTTCCTGATGGTTTAAAGATGACCACAAACTAATGAAATGGGTGGCAATAGCCTGAGTCTTATACTAGTGGTGGTTTAAGGCAGGCCTCAACCAAATTGTGCTCATGGAACACAAGTTTGTTCTGGATACAACTCTGACTTTGGTTCTGGGCTTTGGCTGCAAGCTCTGGTTATGCCTTTTGCTTCGGCGCACTTGATGGGACACTTCGAAATTGGTAGCTGACTATCAATTTCCCCCCTGTCAAATGCAAGTTGAGAAGATGAAAATCTCTCCATGGCAAGATTTCAATACTTGAAAATGAATTCTACAGTATGATTGATATCACTTCTAAGTTATGGGTGATTCATCCAAGGTGAATCTTTGCTCTTGTAGGATTCTTCTATCAAGAACATCTGTTTGAATGTTGAATATGCTTTCCACAATTTTCATAAGAGTGAAGATCAAAACATTGATCTTTCATGTGGCCAACTTGATCACAATGTTGGCATTTGATAATCTGAAGTGGAAGTAGAGTAAGTGAAGATGAGCTGTCCTGAAGAAACAAAACACTATGAAACTGGATTGGTTTGGAGTAGTCTAGGAGGTGAAGGGTCACTTCCTTTTCATATCCAAGACTGGTTCTATGCTTGTTGGTAATGACTTATATGCTTGGGAAGTGCTTGCCGAACTTCTACATCTTCATGTGAATCTGCTCCTGAAGTGGCATCGCTAATTTGATCATATGCTGGCTGCTGATGGGATTCAATCTCAAACAACAAATTGTTTTGAACAAAAACCAGTTCAGAATGTTGATTCCTTTGTTGTAATTCATCTTGTTGAAGTTGTGATTCGAGCCGAAGTAACTTGATTTTATCTTGTGAATCTTGTAAACAAGTTTTAACATAAGAGTTGTTTTGCCCATGGTAATCATATTGTCAACAATGGAAAGTATTAGAGTATTTAGTGACTCTAATAAATCATGAAGTCGAGCCATTTTGTCAACAATTTACCCTTATTAGCAAATGAATGGTGTTGGATTCAACTGAAAATGCACCTGTTTACAATGTAGTTCAATTAGTAGACTTACAAAAAGACTTTGCAAGTTACAATTCAAGTTTGGCAGAACTACTTGCAAACTCTTCTGTAAGGCTGTGATTTAAAACTCTTGTGTCGCTGGAGGATCAGTTTGCCACTGCTACTTCACAACTCAGTCATGTCTAGAAATCATTTCTGGGTATCTCAAAACTGTGATGGCGCTGATAAAGGTCCAGGAATCAATGGATTAGGTGCCCAACACTTTCAAAAGAGTGGTTGAGGAAAAGTCAAGTCTAAGATCTAGTATCTGCAACAATGGGTGGGAACACTCTTGTCTTTCAAAAGACTCTAAAGGGAAACTTGGTGGGAGAAATCATTTTGAGCAATAACTTTTGCAATATTTTTTTGAAAGTTTTAAAATTATGTGACCCAATTGTTGTTATCCTTTGCATGGTTGAAAGAAACTGGAACACTGCCTCTTCAATGGGTTTTGTTTATGAGAGCATGCATCTTTGAAAGCAAGCTATTGCAAAAACTTTTATTCTTTTCTTTTATTTGTTGTTTGGTCTAGTGGTGCATGGACACTCGCGGTCAATGGGTGACCACTACGTCCATGGAAATATCTGAGCTTGATCGAGGGTATCAAGCCCCGCGGCCAATAGCTAGGCCTAACCCCAAGGGCTTCGGGGAGAATTTACCTTGTAACCTCCCGAATGGCGAGGCACTTATTTGACCAGTTGAGCTAACCCTTGGGGCTTATTGCAAAAACTTTTACTAATGAGTATGAGGAAATATGGGAGATAATATATGCAAGATGAGGTATAGCCCTTTACATGCAACTGTCATTTGGATCCTAGATTGTTTACAAGGAAATGATGATGGGGATATCATGAGTGGCCTTTGTGAGGTTCTTGAGAGGTTGAATATAGTTCTAGCTATTGCCAGAATGGTTAGAGAACAAGTTCAGGCCTACAGATTAGAACATGGGATATTTGGAAGCACTTCAGCCAAGACCAAACTGCTTTAGGCACATGGTAGGATTTATATGGAGCCAGTGATCAAGTGCCGCGTCTTGTGAAAGGAACTTTATTAGCTTTGACCATATGCAGGCCAAGAAAGGAAACAAGTTATTCTTTAGACAATTGGGGGACCTTGTTTAGGTTCATAGTAGTTCTTGTTCTCCATGACTTGAGTCCTTTCCAACTGTAACATAAGATCAAGATAATCTTTGTGGTGACACAAACAATGGTGAATCTAATGTGGATAGACTCAGTGATGAATATGAGGATCATGATTCCAGTGCTTTTACTGCAACATGCGCTTTTCATGAGTTAGAGCTTTATTGTAGCATGTAGGTTACAGGAAATAAAAAACAATATAAATTGTGATCTTGTTTTATTTTTTGTCGAATCTTAATTTGATGAAATATTTCAGTCATATAGATGTTTGACATTATGGATGACTTTCAAAAATTTAAAATTGTAACAGTAGATTTTCTTTACAATTTGCATTTGCGCTATATGTTTAATGACGGCTTTGGATTTTAAAGTGATTTCATTAGTCATATATGTCTAAAAGCTTACCTACAATAATGCCAAACACAATTCAACTATTTTAAACTACGAAGAAAAGTTCAAGCTTCAAAGTATTTGAAAGTTTTAAAATATGAATAACATTGTCTTCCTAGATATCCATTTACTACAAGTTAGCTGCTTAGCTCTCGCATATTTGTAACTGGTTATGGATGGTTTCTTGGATTGCACTACTAGGGAACATCGTGCCCATGCACTGGAAAAGACTGTCCATGTTGTAACCATCAGCACTGACGAAACCATCATAAGTGGCCAGCATTTATTTTTTATTTTTTCTGCATCCTTGGCCTTTCAAAGTACTGTCAGTTCTAGTCATCAAGAAAAATTCAGCAATTAGAGTGATCTTTATCCTATTTTGAAACATGGGATCCTACTTGAACGTAGTTCTGGTGGTGGGTCTTGGAAATGGCAATGCACTCTCCATAAGAATAACTGAAAGGGATTTTCCATGAATGAAAACACTCTTGTTGCACGAAGAAGGGAACAGGTTTATGGTTTTCAAAATATCTCTTGCACATCAAAGGGCTCCAAGCCTCCCTAAGAAAAAGAACATAATGGTGCTCAAAGGTTAGTATCATGCTACATAGCCTTAAAGGTTAGTATCATGCTATATAGCCTTGCAGATTTCAGTGTTGTGTGTCCGTGGTGTCATGTTTCCATGTGTCTATATTTCAGATAAGGCTAATGTTTCAGCATCCAGAAATTGTATTTTGGCAAAACTGCAATGTTTCAGCTTCCATGCACACTACGCCCAAGCTAAGTCTCTTTTCTTTACCATTTTCTAGTATTTCATGGATACAGAAGCTAGGATTTTAGTGGCTTATGACATTTGAAAATAACAATGTTGTGATTGTTTGTGGCTCTTCGACAGTACCAAATGAAAATAATAGCCAAAAATCCTTCAAATATGCCCGAACTTCTGCATTCTTTCCCTTAAAATCATAGACCCAGCAAAGTTATTATCTGAAAACTTGAACTCCCTTCTTTCCAGTGGATTTTTGGACTTCAAATTGTTGAAAATGTACTTGAAGCCGTGTAAAACGATGTTGAAATTCAGTCCAATTCTTTCACCAGAAGAAATGCCTTTTCAACGAAAAGCAGGAGCAAGAGTTGCTGAAAAATGGGGTAAAAAAGCCTGAAGACGTTTTAAATGTGCTGGGAGAGTTTCAAGAAAAGGCACTTGGTAAGCTTTTAGAGACTCTGAGTGTTGTTTTGATCAGATTGTCAACTTGGCTTGCCAAGCAGGTGAGCTGAGTTGGCTCACCAATTACTCATCTAATTGGGCGAGTTATGTTTTACTGATAATCTTAGAAGGTTGTATATAACTGCAAAGGAGGTTTACATTTATAGCATTCTTCCATAATATTTATCTGTGCTTTACCTGGTCTTGTTGAAAATGATATCTACTGGATGGAATTATTACCAGATTACAATAAAAATGACGACACAGAAGAGGATGTAGCTGCCTTCTGGTAATCAAAACCAGAGATTGACCAGAATCTCTAAATTGTTGGTTTGTTATTAATAAATAGTACACATAGTGTTTTCATAATGCGAGGAGGATATATTTAACTACGAATAAATGTTCAGGATTGTAACATTTTTCCCTGTTAGTTGGCCCTTATAGCTTACTGAATTAGGAATTGTTTCATTAGGTGGATAAATTAGTGGAAAAGTTTTTGATGTATACGACTTAGGACGCAAAGCTAGCCCCAATAGTATCATATAGCAAGACCCCCATCATACTTGCAGTGTATAAGTTTCATACTACATGCATGCAGAGGGTTGCCCCAATGACATCGCTTCCCTTAACTCCTAGGCCAATAATTATTTGGCAAATTGGCAGAAAATGAGAAAATGAGTTTGAGGGCAAATAATACTGTTCCTGTTTGCTTATTCTTGATATTGCTTTGTTATTGAGAAAAGAATGCCAGGTGGAATGAGTTCTGTACAAAGTCATATAATGTATTTATTTTATTAATTGCATTTTTGAATTTTATGCATTTGATGAAATATTGATTAATGTATAAATGGTTTGGGGTTATGACAGGATGAGGAAGATGAATACGACAAAGTTGCGGTAGGTAGGGAAGATGCAGGTGAACGGACTTATATGAGAGAGATTATGGATGTCGGTCCCAAGGTGAATTCCCACAACTCTCTACCCAGATCATTGTATGAACTAAAACACTCTTGGAGAGATCCCCGTGCAAACCATTATGCAGCAAGCACTAGGATTAAAGAAGATGATGAACAGCTTGCTGCACATCCTGACACAGTAATGGTTGATAAGCTTAACTTGGGTGAAGAGGAAGAGGGCAGAAAACTGAATGATGACAAAGAAAATAAAAATCTCGAGGATACAATCAATGGAATTTCAAGAAAAGATGAGATCGGCAGTTCACCTTTGCAAGAAGTCAAACCTGGAATAGCAGAGTTGAAGTCTATCATGAAAGTTAGGCATCAGCAATGCTTGGAATCTGAACCTTCACCTTTGGAAGAGGCAACAGGTGGACCTGGATTGTGTACTCCATTTGATTCCAATATGCAGAAGCCCAAGAAACGAGTGAGATTTGAGCCTGGAAGTAAAGGGGATCCCGCTGGGCAGTTGGAACCTGAGCATGATGACATTGAAGGTGTGAACTCAAGAAAGAGACCATCAATAAGAGGCGCCGGTTCTTCAGATTTAGTACAGAATGACTGTGTTGGAGTCCCCGACTATGTTAAGAATCCCTCTAAATACATACACTATACATTGGATTGGTCAGATGAGGACAGCGACAGAATGAACATGCAAGCTTTTAAAGATTTTTCTCAGCTCGTAAAGTCATCTGGCTTTGCATCCGCACAACTGGATAATTCTGTGGAGCAAATGAAGTCTGTTACTTATATTCCTAGAAAAAAAGCAGCATGCTTTGAGAAAATGAGAGAGAATTCAGATGACACAGTCAATTGTCAGACTACAGAGGAGGCTTCAAGTGAAAAGGCTAATAAACCTGCTATTATTCCTGTTGGTATTGCTGCTAGTCAGGCAACAGAAATTGATCTACCTGCAGTTAGTAATGCCGAAGGTGAATTGGAGGAATTGAATGTCATAAACAGAAATGCCGGATTACCAAGATCACGACAATATAGGTCAAAAGCTAAAGCATACGAGGAGACAGAGGATTGACTGCATTTCAGAGAGTTTTGTGCATTTTTTGTTTTGTTTGTATATGTATCCCATACAGAACCTGTAAATCCTTTTGTTTATGGAGATAATTTTGGTAGAGATGTCACCTTTGATCTATTAAAATCTGGTTCCTAACAAAAATAACTTGTCTTCCTTTGCATCTTTTCTCTTTCCATATAATGTGTAGAATATCATGGATATTGATTTTCACAGGATATGTGCATGTCACGTGGGTTATTTGCTGATGCAGCTATTTTTGAAGGAAGCTTGATTGAATAGTATTTGTTCATCGCGACCCGAATGTTGGGCAAATACACTTTGGGTTTCTAGTTTCTAGAATTCAAAGTTGGGCTAAAATTGCAACTGCAAGGCATTACTTTCTGTGTCTCTAGCGTGATCAATTTGAAAACAATGTCTGTGTTAGTGCTCGACAAGTGAGAGTACTCGTGCCAAGGAAGTTGGTACATCAACATTGCATGCTTGAAGATGATAGTTTTAGTAGAGTATGTGTGTTTAATATAGAATGATCATTGCATAGCAGAGCGATGGGATACTTGTTTTTCCTTCTCATGGATAGCATCAGCTCCAATGCATTGGATGGCAGGAATTTTTCAGGTATTGAGAGCAAATCTGAATGATAAGATATTGCTATCGACGTTTTTAATTGGTGCATGGTGTGCTCCATTCTGGTTGAGCTGAGAGGTTCATGATCCCAGTATGATGTGAAACTCTGTCAGTTTGGTTCATAATTTTTTTGTTTTTCAATTTTTTTTTTTGCAAAAAATGAATGAATAAACTATACAAAATATTTAAGATTAAGATCTGGTCTATTATGTGAAGTTTATATTTGAAAAGTTACTCAAAGTTGACTCTTTAAAAAGTTTTGGTGGGTGGCTGGTTAATTTGTCCCATTTGCTTGAGATTACGCAATAAATTGATTAGGTTTCTTAATTTGTCCCATCTGCTTGAACTGATTAGGTTTCTTTTACCTTTGTGGGGTGAGGTGTTGGTGGGACCATGTTTCATTGATGGTTTTATCTTTATAGCTTCTGTTCAAGATCAGCAGACTACGCTTATCTATCCATCTCTAAATGTGATCGTATAGCAGACTACGCTGTATCCATCCATCTCTAAATGTGATCGTATCATTTACAAAGCTTTTAAGATATGTGATTAAACGTGCAAAGTTTATTTTCCGAAAAAGGGCAGAAATTATAGATACTAATCGTATTATTTATTACAGATAATAATCATATTATTTATTGTAGATTAATATAAATAAAAATAAGTCACTTGATTATGTACATATAATATTAAATATATCAGATATATTCATAAATGTAATAATTATTCAAATATCATGTTCATCTAAAAAGTATTTTTACATTGCAAATGTAAATGTTGTTTTGTAGGGCACTGGAAGCAAAATTTTTAAGCGGGTAAATTACTTAGATTGTGTCAAATTTTTTCACCAGAGTGGGTAAATTACTTTAGATTGTGTCAAATTTTTTAACCAGAGAAGGGAAATTACTTTAGATTGTCGTGGTATACATAGGTACTTGGGGTATTGTGTCAAATTTTTTCACTAGAGTGGGTAAATTACTTTAGATTGTGTCAAATTTTTTAACCAGAGAAGGGAAATTACTTTAGATTGTAGTGGTATAGATAGGTATTTGGGGTTATAGTGGTAGTGGTTGGAATTAGTGTCATGTGAGTAAGAGACCAACCGTCGTTTGGTCACAGAGAAAAAATTACTTTTAGGTTGCAAGAACTAGAGTGGTTGGCCATTATGTCATCTCTAGGTGCCCATTGGAGGTGAGAAAGTTTTGGGTGCTCTAGTGATGACTGATGCATGGGATGAATTGAGCAATGCATGGGATGAATTGAGCATTGATAGAGGAGGTGCTAATGCAATGAAGGACATTGCTAATCATTGTTGGTCACAAGTTTGATATGTTCAATTCACCAAACCTTTTTATCACATAATTTCGTAGATTTAGATCAACCAATCATTAAGGATATGTGTATACTAGGGCATGCTAAAGACATTGTTTAGCTTAGAGACATCAACTTGTATAATCATATTTGTGTAGAGGTGGAACAAAGATGGAAAATGCTAAATGTTCCACAACATGCCTTATCATGTGTGTTCACATGTAACGAATAAAATATATATAAATAATGTAAAATAATATAAATGATAATAAGCATAAATAATTATTAGTTAAGTAGTAATTAGGTTGAAGAGGCATGTTTAATTGAGACATAACTCTTCATGAAGAGATGCTTGATATGTAAGCAAGCCTCTCGTTCTCATTCTTATTCACACATTTAATATATAATATTTGTATCCTCATGGATATTTTGATATTCCAAGTCTTTTGGAGTAATTAATTTATAGAAGGAACTTTGTTCACTTCATTTGGTATTAGAGGAGTTCGGTCCTCTAGGTTGCTTAATCGGTGCACAAAGCTCGTTCTCCAATCCAGGTCCAGAGCTCGTTTTTTGATTATGGTATTTGGCTATCGAAATTCGTCCACTGTGTTGTTGTACAATTGAACCTTGTTGTCGTACAATTGAAACATTTTGCTCAGAATTTGGGAGTTTTTCTTTTTCTCTGTTTTTCTAGGCCTTTGGCCAGTAAAATTAAAATTAAAAGAAAATTTGCTAGTTGAACTTTGGCCATAAAAAAAATTAACAAAAAAAAATGTAAGTAAATAAATTAAAAAGAAGAAGAAGAGGAAACTCTGCGGTTAAGCTTTCACAAGGGTTTCGGATGAGGGTCTGGGCATTGCATGTCACTGCAAACTCCCCATCGACTTGGTATTGTTCTAAACCTTGAAGCATCTAGTTGCTCGTTTAGTACATCTACGGTTTTGCCTTATTGTATCTGCTGGCAACTTGTTGGGAGTTAAGTGTTTTTTGTTGTTGTTCAAGTTTTACTTTATTGTTATTACCGTCGCCCGACTTTTAATCCTTGTTATTATCTCTGGTCGTCCGTTACTGTATTTGCATTCTTCGTTACCATCATCTTCGAGGTTTTCTCTATTTCTAGGTGCAACTATCAACATGGATGACCTTGATGCCGTTCATTATTCAGAAGATCCGTTGGAAGGGATCTCCATTTGGCGGTCCACGTACTCCACATCTGTAGGTATGTATAGCTCTGGCTTCTTCGGAATTTTTTCAACATTTTCTTATGCAAACTCGTCCCAGTCTCACACTGTTGTTCTCCCGGAGGAGCCGCCCACATGGCCGTCGTTGTTGTTCTCCGGGATGAGCCGCCCACATGTTCGTTTCAGACTATTTAAACCCTAACCTTGGTTTGAACCTCCCTGTTTCTGAGGTGCCGCACCAACAGGTTGGTCCCCAGACTGCGCCCATCGGTTATTTTCCTCGACTGCCGGCTTCCCTCACCTGGCCACTTACGCTCCACCCTCCGGCAGTTTCACCTCCGTTTTGCTACTCGTTGGTTCCATTCTTTCTGTCGCCGGGAACCTTAACCCCACCTCGTCAAACCCTAATCCTACCTCTGTATCCTCGTGCCCTAATTTGGAACAGGTATCGTTTGGGTCTCATTATCAGGGGACTAAGAAGAAATACAGGTGCCACAAGTCCAGGGTAGACGATATTATTCTCACGCTGGAAGAAGACATACAGTGGGGAGAAACAATGGACTTTGCTGACAGGGTTCTGGTAGGGTGCATTAGAGGCAAGAATTACACGACTGCTTGTTTGAAGACCTCGGCATTTGAGGTTTGGGGATACCATCTGGTGGACAACCCATTTGTGCAGACTTTCATGAGGGGATGGTTTGCACTAGGATTTGCTCGAGCTGAACATGCAAACTGGGTTTTGTCCTCTTATTGGGATTTTGAACATGCCCCTGTACTTTTGAAACGCTGGATGCCTCTTTTCGATCTGGAGACTGAGCAAATTGGCATTGGACTGGTATGGATTTGGCTCCCGGGTCTTCCCTTGCAATATTGGTCTGAGGATATTTTCAGGCGGATCAGAAATGCTATCGGCACCTATATGGAATATGACAAATCCTACCAATCCACGGGTATGACGACATATACCAGGGTTCTCATCATTTTGGACACTCGGGGCGGCTTACACGAGCACATTACTATACAGTGGACAAATACCTCCCGAAAACAGATGATTGACTATGAGGGCATTCCATATCGATGCCGGAGATGCTGTAAGGTTGGGCATTTATTCAAGCATTGTCCTCTCAATCGCAAGAACAAGAGTACAACACAGGACATGGAAGCAGAATAGACCAGAGACATTCCTAATCACCCTGAAAAGGATGTCAATTTGGCGAAGAATAACACGGCTAGAAAGGACATTCGAGGGGCATCTAATGAAGCAGGCATCGATCCCTCCATCCTCTCCTCCACCATCGAGCACCAGTGCGGCCAAGGAGGACATCACTCCACCAGGGATGTCATCTACATCCTCTTCTCTCTTTACTCCATCTGGTATTACTGCTGCAATTGCATCCCATTTTAACAATATTGGATCTCCTCCCCTCATATCTCCATATTTCTCCACCACTTCCTCTTTGGAGCAATCGTCTTTAGGTACCCAGGGACGGGCTCCCCCCACCTCCCTTCGTTGCACTCTACCCCTCTTGCACCCTATCATCGCCCCCTGTCAACCATCTCTTCATTCTTCCTCCCCTTTATACCCCTCCCCTCTCCCTCAGTATTCCCCCGATACTCTCTTCGATCCAGATCAAGGGATAAGGGTTGTGATGTGATTGGATTGGATCTAGAAGTTGCCCCTGCCTCTCATAAACCCTCTAGGGGACCCCCATCTCACATCACTAGAGCCAGGCACACAACGGGAGAGGAGGTCGCCCTCGGGCGACAACAAACTATTGATAGGGCCCTTGGAGAAAGGAATGGCCCTTTCCCACACCTTCCATGAAGATTCTTTCCTTCAATTATAGAGGGATTGCTAGCCCTCCCAAAAAACTAGCACTTGGGAGGCTCCTTACTTCGAATCTGGTGGATATCATCTTTTTACAAGAAACCCTTTGTTCAACCGATGCCCTTATTACCATTCTTAATTCATGGATGCCAAATTGGACTTTCCATGCCCTGGATGCGACTAGGAGATCAGGGGGCATTGTTATTGAACTTTGTAACAAATTTGTAGATCTTAGAAATATTTGGGGAGGTAGGGGATATATTGGTGCGGACATATATGCCTCCTCTTTGGAAACATAAGTTCGTATTATGAATGTATATAGACTTTGTTTGGATAGGGCAAATTTCTGGAGAAGATTATTAGACTCTGATTTTCTACAGGCTGACAACATCATACTTGGTGGGGATTTAAATTTCTCTTTGGGGTATAGTGAATCTTGGGGTCACCTTGCTCAAGTTGATGGCTTATCTGATACGATCTCAACCTTGTTGGAGGAGCATTAGTGGGTGGACATCACATCAGCCAGGATACAACATACATGGACAAATAATCGAAGTGGAGATCATAGTTTGGCTAGGAGGTTGGATTGGTATCTCATTAAAGAAACATTTTTAAATACCCATCCTTGTATCAGACAATGGGTTGGAACTGGAGGTATCTCTGATCATCACCCAATATATATGGAGTTGGAAGACATAAATCAGAGAACAAAAGGTCCATTTAAATTCAATGCCTCTTGGTTCAAGGACCCTTCATACATTAAGATGGTTATTGACTACTGGCAGTGCAATCCTATACCGGATCATGAGGACCACACTGAAGGTTTCATCCACAAATTGAAAGAACTAAAAGGGATTTCTAAAGCTTGGGCACATCAAAAGCGGACGATTGATGACAATACTCTACAGGAAGCAAAGCTGGCCATTTCCACACACGAGGACTCCTCAGATGGCACTTTCATATCACAAGAAAGCAAAGAACACTACATTTCCCTCATCACGAAGCGATCCCAAATACTGAAGGAAAGAGAGGAGAGCTGGAGACTCAGGAGCAGGGGTATCTGGCTCACTGAAGTTGATGACAACACCAAGTTCTACCATAAATTTGCCAATGGTAGGAAAGCCATAAATACCATATGGGAACTTCAAAATGATCAGGGACAATCAGTTACAACACTAAAGGATCTAGCTAGTCTAGCCACTGCGCACTTTAAAAGCATATACAAGGCCCCTAGGGCTGCTAATATTATGGAAATCATGCGTATTGCCTAACACTTTCCGAGATTTGTGGAACATGAGGATGTTGAGGACTTGACGAAGGAAGTATTGAAGGAAGAGCTTGAGGGAACAATAAAATGGTTCAAGAAATACAAGAGCCTCGACCCGGATGGTTGGACAATTGAATTCTATATTGCTTTCTTTGAGATCCTGGGGGATGATCTGCTCAAAATTACGGAAGATTGCAAGAGGGGTAGAATATCATCTGGCATCAAATCCACCTTTATTGCCCTTATCCCGAAATCCGACCATCCTACCTCCTTCAATGATTTCACACCCATATCACTCTATAACTGTCTTTATAAAATCATAGCCAAGATCATCGCAAATCGCCTTAAGCCTATTCTATCTAACCATATTTCCTTTGAACAGTTCACATTCCTATAACATAGACAGATTCATGAGGCCATTGCCACGACCTAGGAACTCCTCCATTCGGTACAAATGAGGAAACTGAAAGGCATGGTTTTGAAAGTGGACCTATCCAAGGCATTTGACAAAACAAATTGGATTTATATTAGACGGTTACTGACTCATCTTTGTTTTTCTTATTCATATATTAAATGGATAATGTGCTGCATCATGGATGTTTCTTATAGTGTATTATTAAATGGGGAGGCCACTCCGTTCTTCCTTTCGGAGAGAGGTCTCAGGCAGGGATGCCCACTCTCCCCACTACTTTTCCTGCTAATCATGGAAGGATTAAGTAGAGCTATTATATCAGTGCGAAACATGGGTCACTTGGTTGGTATCAAAATCACCGAGAACTATATTCTTACCCACCTCTTATTTGTTGATGACGTTCTCATTTTCTTAAATGGTAGTATTGGGGATACTACGGTCCTACAGAGCATTTTCAATATTTTTCAGCAGGCAATGAGGATGATCATTAATGACAATAAGTCTACACTTACAGCGTTTGGATGCACACAACACGAGATCATGTTTTCTACACAGCGATTCCCCTTCTCATTACAGAAATTGGAGGATGGACTGAAATATTTGGGATGTAGGCTTAAGCCATTTGGATACAAGATCGTTGACTGGACCTAGCGCATTGCTAAAGTGGAGAAGTGTTTACATGTTTGGTATCACAAATATCTCTCTCGTGCGGGAAGATTAGTTTTCATAAAGGCTGTGATAGAAGCTACACCTGTATTTTGGATGACTCTTGCTTGGATCCCAAGAGGTATATTAAACATACTTCAAAATTTACGCCGCAGATTTCTATGGAAAGGCAACCAACTGGGCAGATTATTTGCTTGGGTCAAATGGGACACGATTGCCAAGCCCAAGAAATGGGGCGGTTGGGGAATTAAAAGACTAGACTTATTCTCCAAAGCTTTGGCGGCAAAGCTCGGTTGGCAACTTATGGCTACAAATAGTCTCTGGACCCGGGTGGCATACGCAAAATACATCTGGCTTGTCGATTTGATGCACTGGTTCAGACAACAGCATAGGGTGAACAACAACATATCCAACATCTGTAAGGTGGTAATCAATGCTATTCCTCTCATCCGGGAAGGTATAACATGGAGAATTAAGGAGGGCAATGCAGTCCGTATAGGCACGGACCCATGGATTTGCTGTGGCAATGCGCACAGGTTGCCAGCAGAGTTGTTACAGTACTTACATAATAGGGATATCACTCATATCAGGGATATTGGAGACACCAACAACTCTACCATACTTCAGCAGGCCTAGAAAACAACTAATGATTTGGACATTCCTATTCATTGGCATCAAGATTGATATGACTATACGGAAGCACTTACCCAGGCACATATTCGGTTTACGGAAGGGTCGGACAAGATTGTTTGGGCATTTGCAAAGCACGACACTTACTCACCCAAGGACGAATATCTAAGGTTGATGGAACCTTACAAACCCCAAGACATCGACCCTACATGGAAAACACTCTGGAAGCTCAAAGCTGCTCCTCGAACCCATCTATTTATGTGGAATATTTTGTTTGACAAGATTCCCACGGGTCTCAATTTGATGAAAAGATCTTTCCATGGTCCTTCTTAGTGTCAACTCTGACGTAATGATAAGGAGAGTACTGAACATCTCTTCCTAAATTGTCCCATCTCCAAGGAACAATGGAACTTCATCATAGCTCACTATCCATTCTTAAAAAATTGGCAAGGCAGGAACATATTGGATGCCTGTAGTTTATGGTGTGAAAACCACAATGGCAAAGCCAGAAATATGCCTCTTCTTATGTGATGGTCACTGTGGATTGCAAGAAATCAATCTATTTTTAACTACAAGATACCTCACTGGCCTGCTATCATGATTAGAGCCATTGCAGATTTTGATCTCCTACCCGAGGAGGACTCCAATTCCCCTCCTCGAATCATCCAGCCTGAAAACATTGATAAGTTTATACCGTGGGCATATTTTGATGGTTCTGCTCAGGAGACGGGTTGTGGTGGAGGAGCCATACTTTATCTGAATGAAACCCATTGTATCAAAATACAAATGAGATTAGGGAGGGGAACAAACAATTATGCTGAATTATGCACCCTAAACATCTCATTCATTTTGCATTAGAAAAGCATTGCAGACATCTACAACTCTTTGGGGATTCCAAAATTGTTTGCAATTGGTTAAATAGAGCATCTCATTGCAATGCATGTTCATTGAGGCATATATTGGATGAGGCTCACAGATTGATTTCTACATTTGACTCATTTACCTATCATAACATTTACAGGGAGCGAAACTCAGGGGTAGATTTCCTTTCCAAAGAGGCAACACTTAGACAGAGCGATGACTAGCTGATACATGAAGAGATCAATGGGATGTTCCACCAACATTATCATATACCTTTTGTGGAGCTCCGAGACAATGGGCTAAAAGCCCTTTATTTTGCATAACTCTTGTATATATTATGTTATTTATATATCACTGCACTTGATTAACTATTCAGGACATATGGTACGAATTTTGATATTGGGATTCTCTCTTTGAGAAGAGACAAAATTCAAATTTTGTTTTAGTTTCTTTATACAAAGAATAGGCACAGGAACAGATGAACTGTTATCATGGCTCCCTGCGTGGAGATATATATTTGAACTCTTTTTTGTTTCTTTGGAACTCTATAGACAACTTACCTCTATCTGCATATGCTCTAGCATCTACAAAATGTAATTTCTTATATATTAATAGAAATTATGATTCTTTTCCAAGGGAATATATAATATAATATATATATATATATATATATATATAAAAATAATTTAAAATCACCTAGTAGAAGCGCGTGGTTTTAAAAACAACCCATGGTAATTGCCCATGGTATTTTAAAAGTAAAGAAAAAATAAAAGGGTTGCAAAATCTCATACCAAGTGATATTTAAAACTTTTTACGTGGATAAGCCCGTGGTTTTAGAAACAACCCATGGTAATTGCCCATGGTATTTTAAAAGTAAAAGAAAAAAACAAAAGGGATACAAAATCTCTTTATGTGAAAGGTAAGTTTTACTTTTTATTTAAAAAGTTTGGTGAACATCGTGACCTTGTCATATGAAAAGACGTGACCTTTATATTTATTAAGTGTCGTGACATCATATAAGTTTATATTAAGTGTGGTACATCATAAAAAATTATAATATTAAAAAAAATTAATATACAAAGTCCAAATTCAAAAGTAGGAAGTGTCACATTATATTAATTTTAATATAAATTTTATATATACATAAAAGGATTATTAAATCAATGAAAAAATGTATATATAATATTTTAATAATATATATTAAAATTATATAATAATATATATTATAATATATATATTAAAGAAAAGAAAAAAGAAAAGAATGTGATTTAACAAAAAAAAAATTAATATTTAAGAAGTAAAATGGAGACTAGTAATGAAAGATTTCTTGAAACCTTTGGTAAATGTGTTTATACATTATTTAAAATCAAAGGATCGCTCGTAGGAAGAGATATCATAATCTCTATCAGTCTTGTTGAAACAAGTAATTATATTAGAAACAAATATTTTTGGCACATGTAACAAACAATACGATATAAGTAATCTAGACCTAAATATTGGAGATTATATTTTTACCTCACAATTCACTGTGAAAACCCTATGTTTTAACGATAGTGACATTGTTTTGGGATCACCATGGATGAAAACTCTAGGTTATTTTATTCTAAATACTAAGAAAAAGTTTTTAATATTTTTCTTACAATAAGAAGAAAATAACACTTTAAGATGTTACGCTGAAACCTAATTAATTCAGTAATGCCAGAAGATATATTGGATATTTCAAAAGTAATTTATCAAGAAGTTAAAAAAATATTACAAAATATGCAAAATGAAATTGACAAAATCACTATTGACAAAAATGAAGAAGTTTCTCGACTTAAAAACCATAGTGAAAAATTATTGACGCAAATTAAGAACCTTAAGAAGGATAAGAAGTCATTAGAAAATAAGGTACAACAACTTATCAAGAAGGAAGCATCAAATATAGGAACTCAAGTTGATGACAAAATAACAAATACCGATCCAGTGAATGTCACAACTCAGCAAGAAGACAAGTCAGTTAAAGAAATGGCACACTTAGATGTTGCAGTTTAGCGAATGAACATCCCCAACGAATGTTTCATAACCAACTCAACGACATCTTCGCCAGAAGAAAATCTAAAAATTGGCACATGCCTAATAAGGGAATGTAAAGTTCCCTATCGGCATCCAAATCATGAGAATAAACAACTCAACCAAGCTATTTATCGGAACCATTCAGAGCAGAAAAAACAAACTGATGTTCCATATAATAGTGATGTACCCTCAAACCAGTCTTATGCTAACAAGTTGTTAGAAAATTCCAGTGATCAAAATACTATACAAGAATATTAATCTCGGATGGTATGATCCCTTTTCAGTGCGACAATTTTGTTTGTCATTAAGAAGATCATTCAACTTGTATCGACGAGGATGACTATTCCGAGAGAGAAAGATGTTCGAAGCCGAAAAAAAGATCAAGCCTTTTTTCATCGACAAGCTTTGAGGACAAAGCTCTTTGAGGAAGGAGGCAATGTAACGAATAAAATATATATAAATAATGTAAAATAATATAAATGATAATAAGCATAAAATAATTATTAGTTAAGTAGTAATTAGGTTGAAGAGGCATGTCTAATTGAGACATGACTCTTCATGAAGAGACACTTGTTTGATATATAAACAAGCCTCTCGTTTTCATTGTAAATCGTTCTCATTCTTATTCACACATTTAATATATAATATTTGTATCCTCATGGATATCTTGATATTCCAAATCTTTTGGAGAATTAATTTATAGAAGGAACTTTGTTCGCTTCATCACACTTAAATACTATTATGTATCATGGTTTCATCACTAGTACTTGGTGGTGGGTCCAAGTAAAAACCACACCAAGATCTAGAGGTTCAAGTTGGCTATATGAAAGCATGAGACAAATTGGTCTCTAATGAGTGTTATGACACCATACAGAGAACAATTTAGTGATTACATTCTCAACAACGGTGTCTTTGGGACCAACCATGCAAATAGAGATTGAAGGAATTTGATTTCTTTCAAGTGGTGGAACATGCATGACGGTGCTACCCCATAGCCAACTACAATGTTTGACAACATGGGTGCTTTCATGGGTAGTGAACACTTTTGCAGAGAGGTGTTGGAGCACCTACAATTTCATCCACAACATCAAATGGATCAATTTGAATGTAAATTGATTGAAGAGCTTGGTTTATATTTATTGCAACTTGTGATTATTGCCCCATTATTATGAGGAGGCAAAGATGGATAAGAACTTGAAGACTTAGGACAACAATTCACATCGGGATAATTTGGAGGATGGAGTGTTGGTTTTAAAACAGTTGGAAAATGTTCATATGTATGATGATGATTGTGTTGAGATGCCACCCCTATACACTACCTTGGCCTCCAATTTTGGGACTTCACTAAGGGATTCATTTTTAGTTTTACCTACATTTGCATTCCATTGGCATCTATGCCATGCATTGTGTCTTTGAACTTAAAAGCTAAGTCATGGGATTTCCATCCTCTAACTCTTGGTTGAAGAGCTTCATAAGCATTTGTTCAAGTTTTAGTTTTGTGTGAGTCATACACATCCTTTAACTTCTTTATAGCACAATAGGAATCTTTAATGGAAACAATATGATGAATGACCTCTTCACTTTATTTTTTGGTAAATTTTCAAGTAGATTTCCCTTTTCCTGCTTAATTCACCTCTTCACTTACAATCATAGCAATTAGAGCCTATGATTTATTGACATAAATATACTTGAAGTTAATATTGTTTAGGATGAGTGGTTGAACTACATCGACCATGTCTTCCTTTTTGTTTCTTTATAGGTTAATATAGGACATTGAATATGACTAAAATGGACAAAAAAATGCCTATGCAAACAATAAATTTTGCATATTGAAATCAATTGTAAGACTTTAGTCTCAAAAATTCACATACATAGTAGATTGAAATCAATTGTGGGGCTCTAGTCTCAAACATTCCCATAACAAGAATGTCCATAGATCAATTACTATAACAAGTTATGCCCTATTAAGGAAGAAAGAAGGGGTAGCACCTAGAAATTGGTTTTGCTAGGGTTTTGAGGTTTGAGCTCACTACATGTGCCCATTCCTTGTTGCTTTCACATTTATCTAGTTTTCTTTCCCAATGTGTTTAGTTCAAGTTGGCTCTTGTTGGATGTTGACTTTGACACAAGGCAATAAAGAGAAAATGGATCCCTACTTATAGTAGATTTTTTTCATTCTACTATTATATGTGCTGGTAGTGGTGTGAATATTATTTCCCAATATTTTCACCTACCCCCACCCTCATGAGGGTTGTACCCCTTGTGGTCGGATGGAGAGGCATCCCCACAAGCATATAAAACTTAGATGGAGAAAAGACACACAGTCTGAGCGAGAGAATAATCCTCAGGAGCCATGAGCCTTGAGATAGGGGGAAGGGGGCTTATGAAAACAATATATAATGCACTCTTATAATACCAAAATAATAATTACTTATCAAACTATTTATAACTAGTCAATGACTTGCTATTTTTCTATCACACATCCCACCTTGTAGACTTGGTTCCACGTAGGAGATGTAGGTTAGTGAGGGTAGGTAAGGTGCCTACCATATCCCTAGCCAGAGGTAGGGAAGTTATGAAAGCTAGGTGAGATGGGACCAAGGGGGTTGCATAACTTACAACATGGGACTGATCGCCTTTTTGGGATAGACACACCCCAAAATTTAGTCATTCCAAATATTCCTACTATATCGAAGGGTAGGCCTATAGATTTGGTCCCTAAAGCTAGTGGGAATTGATGGTCCCACCAATGATATCAAGAAAGTTTGTTTTGAAATCCTATCTTGAGATAATTTACCCAAGGAAACATCTTATTGATATCTCAATCTATGGATATGGTAAAAGTTTGTGTTTCTTTTCATGTTGAAACCCTTTCTAGAACACTTTGTGAGTAGAGTCCCTCTTGAGTTAATGATTGGGCATTTTGTTAGGGAGGCATGTCATCCACATGGGTGACATTGTATCCATACTTGAAATTTGAGTAAAGGCATTTTTTAATTTCAATTTATTGATAAATAACATGTTCACGAAGTTATCACTCATAACCCCCAGGTCTACAACACTTTGGTGGTATTTTCACCATGGGATGCAGAATTGTTAGAGAATCATCTCTCCTATCTATTTTTTTAAGTGTAGATTGAATTCTTTGGTATTCCCATGCTACTTTGGTGTCTTTTGCTGCACATTTTATGATTGTCATTGGCTTAACCGACCACAAACCTGTGAAGTCTATGTTCTAGAGGAGGGAGTGTCTTAGAGTCAACCTATCTAAATCTCTTCAAGGGATTGCTTTCTTTAAGGTTGGAGAAAGTGCTAAATGAACTTATAAAATTGCCTAACATTGTCAAATTTTGGATCATAAAATTCAGTTCTATTACATTGCAACAATGCTATGATGGTTGTCGGCTCTAGTGAGCCTATTGCCTATGTTGAAAAGCTAGCATCCTACCCTCCCTCAACATCCTTATTGCAAATTTTATTCATTAAGGTCCTCTCCCCCTCCTCCACTCGATTCTCGATAAGAGAAATTGTTGGTGGCCTTTTGAAGAGACTGAGAGTCATTTTGCTAAACCATTGGGTTTTGGCTCTTAGTGTTTTTAAAAATTTCAACCCATTTTGGAGTCCTAGCTGAGCTCGGTGATGAGGAGGTGATGGAAGACCTTTTCACAATTGCTTAAGGAATTTTGCTTCATGAAATGTTGCATGATTGACCTTAGTAAAAGATACAATGCAAGAGATTAACTGTGGACCTTGAAATTCCATGTTTGCAAGAAATTAAAGTTGTAGGCTTTCTTTTAAAACAAAATTTGTCCATGACTTGGGGAAACATTGATTGTTTTCATTCTAGCCATAGTGAAGGTAAGGAATTGCTACTTTAATCCCTCCTCAATCAATTTTTGTAATTGTTTGTTGGGGAGAAATTCCAAATGAAGACTTGTATGGACCTTGCTTAATTTAGATGGCAATTTGTTAGAGTTTGCTAACAATTATCATTCTAGGGATAATGATGAAAGATATTCCTTATGAAGATGGATAATTGACACACTATATGAGGCCCATTTGTTTGTTATAGGGATTTTAAAATCGTTGAAAGTGCAAATAAAAAGGTAGGTGTGTTATCGATATGAATCTTGCTTAGAGAAAGTAAGGAATGGTTTGCTTTTAAAGCAAGACTAGGCCCTAATAAATTTTGGTGCCATGATTTGACAAAGTTGTGGTTTACATTGACTAATTTCCACAAAGAGCTTGAGCGAGTTATAAAGAGGCTATATAGTCATGATTTTTGAGCATAATTCTTTTTATTTGATCTTGCTTATAGAATGCTAATGCATGTTTCAGGGATGACCACTTTATATGATCGTGAATCCATTTGGTTCCTCATATATTGGGTTGCAAGAAAACTAAATTCATAGATTTGTAAGTAAATTCCAATTATTTCTCATCCCCAGTATTTCAATACACAATGTGTATTAAAAGGATTTGGAACATTATCCATAAGGCAAAGAGTGGAGCATTGTGGTGGGAGGATTCCTTGTTGTGAATTGTGTCCTTTCCTAGAAGTTTCACCATTGAGGTTCTAAATGTCTCTTGGAAATGCAACAAAGTTGTTAAGGAATAGTTAGTGTTTGTTTCCCAATTCCTTTAGAATAATTTGTGTGATAATCAAAAATAGGCTAACCAAACTATCATTTCATCAAAATTGATGATTTTTTTAGTGCCAAAGCGGCCCAAAGTCAATGCTGCTTGCACTAGTTGACTATAAGAGAATACTAATTAAATCATTCTTCAATGCCATATCCACTAAAGTGCCTTGGTACAAATTTGTTTCTACCTTGCAAGGTGACCATCTATGTTGGGCCATTGAGTTTTACTTTGCTAGGATGCTTGAATTCATATTGTGGATTTGGAAGATACACGATGACATTGCTTTTAATTTTGAAGTTTCCATCAAATGTGTTCTCTTGTTATCATGACACTAATGGGTGCCATCGTTTCCTTCTTGGTCTTAGTGTAGGTGATGAATACATAAGCGAAGATGGATCATCTCCAACAATGTTTGGACTATTGGGGTGGGACCTCTTGGACTAGTAGGGAATTATTTGGCCTTTCCCAACCCACTTTCACAAGTTCTCATAAAGGTGATAGTGGTCCTTTCCACCACATTGATAAACAAGTGTGCAAGACACAGATCCATGATAGGAGTTGGCCCTAGATGCTACCTCACAATGACAAATATTTTTTGATTGTCTTTGGGCATTTTTGAGGGGCGTAAACTCCTAGATACTCCAATGGATGTGTGGGACACTTATCTCTATTTTTGTATGCTCCCTCAGATGACCATGACTAATCCATAAATTTCCATCGATATTCTATTAGACAATTTGTCACAAAAAGTCTGATAAAATATATTGAAAATCCAAAATCTGTGTTATGAGGGTTAATTTTCCTTCAATTTCTGTATTTATTAAATCATTATTTCTTCTTATGTATGCAATATACGAGATATGGAAAATAGAGAACAATGAAAAAAATGAATACTCTCAAACCACAATGGCACAAGATATGCTCTGGGAAACCATCATGGGAGAAAACCCAGTTGGAAAGTGAGACTGCTCTACTCTCTCTTTCTTTGAATAGAAATGAATGAAAATACAAAGGAGTGAGAATTGTGGCCTATGGGATGCTATAGAAAAAAAACCCTCTATGTTTTCTCTCACTAACCACTCACTAACCACTCACTACTATTTTTCTCATCCATGGAATGAAATGCACTCATATAGATGGAACCCCTTTTCCTCCTAATGGTCCAATTATAACACAACATAATAGCCTGTTAGTGGTTAAGTTTGAATCCTTCAACTCTTAAATAGAGTTACAATACTGACCCTTCTAGAGTCTTATTCATCAAGTTCACGTGGCTAGCCATTTTTCCATGAGTAATGGGGATGACATGGCATCCTCTCAAATCATGGTTGTGTAAACATGAAGGTCTACTTCTAGGTGGCTTAACTTTTGCATATAGACTCTATTTGAGGTCTTTCTTGCACCATTGGAAAGATGTCTGAGTGTAGAACAACATAGGGGATATGGAACAAGTGAGAGTTTTTCGACTCCAATTTTTTTAAGGAAATGCATCAAATTACTTCTGGAAGGTTTAAAACTCCAATTCGCCAAACAAGTACCTGCTAATAAAAATGGTCATGTGGGTTGATTCCTCCAATTTTTCCACTTTGAAAGTATCAATATGGTCGAAAAATAATATAATGATCTAATCTAGATCAAATACTAGCTCCCCAATATTACTTGCTTGGTTTTTCTTTGGCGTTTTATGATCAAGCACTCACCCCTTGTCCTTTAATGTTTTATTTTTATGCTTTCTCATTATTTTTCTAGTGATGACAATGTTGTGGGTGCTTTGGCCTAAGACGACCCAACCTTTATTTGTTTTTTGTATCATCATTTTTGGAAGTTAGCATGCATCCCACCTTTTTATATTAAAATATTGTACAATCTATTTATATTAATAGTGAAAGCAAGCTTTAAAACAAGAATTGTCCTTGTCAAAATGATGATCACTTGGGTGGTGGGATACGAAGAGATTGTAAGTGAATTTATCAATTATAATATTTCTTATTCATCTCATGATTGGATCAAAGAATGTGAGGAGGCCATACAAGATGTTTGGATTATGGAACACCAAAGGCTTTCAACCAAGGTTCGACTTTAGATGAGTTGGAAAAACCCCTTAGATAGAGAATGACAAGGCCCTTAAAATGGATTGGATAATATTTGACTTCTACAAATCCATTTGGGAGTTTGTTGGCCCTAACCCTTCACAAGTATATAAAGAGACTACTTAGAAGTAGATATTAGGAGTTTGCATTCGCTATTATCAAAATCATTCTAAAGGTTAGGTATCTTGAGCTTATCATGAGTTGGAGGTGTATCACATTGCTAAATATATCCTATAAGGTTTTAAAAAAGACCTTGGTATTGTACATCTAGTACATTTTTCCAAAATTAACTCCACTAATCACACTGGTTTCATTTGGGACTAATCATCCTAGATAATCACATGTTGGTGGGCAAGGAGTTGTGGGATTTTTTATGGTACTAGACTAGAACATAAGCATATTTTTTTTATTATAACTTAGCTATAACCCCAAGCATCAATAAATTAACAAAGATAAATAAATAAAATCCAATACACACCATCACATGAACACAAATCATAATGGAAAACCCTAATAGAAAAAGTCACTTCCTAGTATGAAGCCCAAATTTTGTAATATTATCCAATGATTACAAATGAGACTGAGGGCTCCAATATATGTGTTTAGGGTGTTAGTTACCCCTAAACACTCCACTATGGCACCACATGCCTACCCATTCAACCACCAATTTGGTCTAAAATATCCATAACTTTGGTTTGCATGTGGTCAACTATGGGACCACTTGTCCACCCTTTTAACCATAATGTGTCCAAAATACATATAATTTTGGTTTACATATTCTTTCATCCCCACTTTAACATGACTTTGACATATTGAGTAAAAATGACATCTAGACATCTCTCCTAATGTCCTACTTAAGTAGGGATATAAAAATGATCAATGTAAACAACCAAAACCAACAATGATCAAGTTCAACAATGCTCTCTATGAAGATCCCATACAAAAAAATGAGGTACAACTACACTCTCTATGGAGATCCCATATATAAGGTTGTAACTTTAAAAATGATTTCACATAATCCTCTCCAAAACATAGTGAAGCAAAAGGTCATAGTGAAAACTCAACTTTTTTAATGTTTTTCAATGTTGTTTAAGAAAATCACCTTGTTATCAAAGCCTACAATTTGTAGGACATATAAGATAGAAAAGAGGCTCATGAACATACTCTCATGATAGTCATGAAGGTTTGGTAGACACACATTTCAACAAGCTTACTATGTTAGACAAGAATTTCTCATTGATCTCAATGTTGGAAGGACCGAGGGATGGGAAGCAGGTATAATCCTTGATTGCTACCTCACCTCCAGAAATGATGGTCATCTTCCAAATGCATCACTATCCTCGGAGTGTGACAAGACTACCCGCTTCTTTTCTAGAAAGAGAAAGAAGACACAAAAAGAGTCCTAAATGGAAGATGTTTTTGGAGATATCAGGCATTATACATGAAACCCTAGACAACATAATTTGATGTGAAATTAGAGAAACATGCATTGATGCATGTTTCGGTTCATATTCTAGGACTTCCCCTGATTTTATGGTCCAAGGATGTCTTCAAGGAAATTGGGAACACTCCTAGTTTCTTTTATGAAGAAAATTGTTCCTCCTAGAAAACAGGTTATATGAGCATGGCTCGAATTTTAATAGGATTGAACCTTACCAAAGGGACTTCAACCTCAATTTCTATCATCTCAGGTACTTTGGAGCACTAGTGAAGTATATACTATGAGGGGGTTCCTTACAAGTGCAGTCGATGCCATACATACAATGATTTGAGAAAGGACTACTCTATTGGGGAATTTAGCAAGATATGGATCCTAAAGGATTCACTATACATAGTTCCTCCTCATTCCTTGCCTCCAAAATATATTCAATTTTATCCTATACAAGAAATGCCATCATGCACACGCTAGCTCGAAAATTATTTGAGTGCGATAGAGACATTCTTGAGACCTGTCATGCCCACTCCAAACAATGGCATGGAACCTAGTCTCCATTGTCTATATTCTAAGGAGGACCAACCCTCCGAAGGTGTGACACTGATTTAATAGGCCCCTTTATCTTCCTATTTTGATCTATTTTCAAATCCTTTCAATTATTTGTGTAGATCTTCTCCCTATTCAGGTGATGCCTCCCTACCTAATCTCTTAAATCCATCTCTCGATATCCTCTCCATGATTTTCCTCTTCTATAACTCCTCCTTTCATTCCCTCTTCTATCCCTATCACCTTTTTCCCCTTATTTCTCCCATTGGTACAACTCCCTTACTTGATCCTTCAACTTGCTCCCCTAGGTATAATTTATGCTCTTTTTCTCACCCCCCTCTTTCCCTATCTTTTGATTCCTCAGAATTCCTTCAACCCAATCCAAGGGGAGGTATAGGTTCTTCGCCAGGCACAACTTGAAAATAACATTGTAGAAGAAAAAAATACTCCTTATCCATTGCATGAAACCTGGCTAATTCTGAAATCAAATCTTGAAAATATAAAATCGATTATTCATTTTCTTAGAGAATATAGCCCTGATCCTACCTCTAAATGAATCCACCCTCTGGCCAAACCCACAAAAAGATGGGTATCAAAATGTTAGTGGAACTTCACTCCCCCCACATTCTGTTTCTAAGGGAATCTATGATGGAAGGAGATAAGGCCATTTATTCTCTCAAATCAATTATAGGATTTTCTTACCTCATATGCGATTGGAAGATCGAGGGGCATTGTCTTAGGATGGGACACAAGATGGGTTCAATTAACCTTGGTTTGGTCCTTTAAATCAAGACTCACTATTAATATATTCTCTATGGATATGGACAAGGCCTTCCTTTGAATTGATGTATATGGACCCTTTGCAAACCATTAGGTTTTCTAGTTGAATCTTCCCAAGCTCCCCCTCTTAGACTTAGGGAGGCTAATTTTGGGTGGGCACTTGAATTTCTCATTGGGTGCTTCTAAGATCTGAGGATCCTCTTCCAGGATTAATCCCCTCATGAATTTATTCACCTATATGATAGAGTATCTAAGCTTATGTTATATTCTTCCTTCCAAGATTTTGCTTACTTGGTCAAATAACAGGATATGACCTAATTGAATTTCCAAAACACTGGACCATTTTCTCATTTTAGAGGTCCTCCTTGACTCTGGTATTATATTTGGTCAAATATATCTAGTTTGAGGGGAATATGACCATAATAATATACCCTTCAGTTTTTTTGACACCTAATCATTGGGATTGGGTGAATATATGTAAATAATGTAAATATTAAATAATGGAGAATAGGAATATGAAGAGACATTGGGAGGTGAAGCCCAAGAGTCTCTCCCTCCTTGTATATGTCCACGAGAAATCTTAATGAAGAAACATAATTTCATTTGGATTCCCTCTCTTGCTCCTGTAAATCCTGTAAGTTTCCTGCCATTAATCTGTCACTCTTTTCTTCATTTATTTATTTATTTTTATTTATTTTATATAGTTTTCCATATATATCCATAAAGTTAGTGTTTGCATTAGTCCGATCCGCTGGATTCTCTGTCTTTATAATCTATTCTTGTTGCTTAGAAACCAATACGTTACATTGGATTGAATCGATACTCAGTTGTTGAATCCACGCTACCTATCTGCCACACCTCCAAAAATACCACACTTCCATACCACTCCAGCTCCCCAAACCACCTTTGCTGGTTTATTACCTCTCCTCCGTATTACTATATGACCCACCCAGTCATACATTATTCCCCATACCATCAACTCCTTCGTATATTACATCCTCCCGCCATACATATACTGAACTGTCCATCGAACTGTCTATCCACCTGTCTAGTTAATACCTCCCTTACATAACCCCTTCCCCATAAAACACCTACCCTTGTAATAAATCTAATATATTCCACACTATTTTTTTTTTCCAAAGTTAAACAAATTTTGCCACGAGAAGTGCAACGTTTTTGTAGTACAGATATTTTTAAATGCATTCATTGATCTCTATAGTTGGAGTAGTTCTCTTTGGGAAATAGAACTATTCAGAATGGTTGCGGAAGATAAAACACACTCTCATTTCAATGAGTTGCGGAAAAGAGTTTGTGTAGGAGAAGGAGATAATGAAAAAATAAAGACCAACTCAGATAAGGAGATTTTCATTTGGGAAAACAAGAATAACAAGGCCTATGCCTTGATTTCAACATCTGTAAATGAAGAGGTGAGTCACCATATTTCACCATTTTCAAATGCTTTTGAAGCCTTACAGAAGTTAAAGGAACTCTATGACTCACACTTTAAACTTGAAGTTGTCCAATTGATGATTAAATTGTTCAGTCTTGAATTGAAAAATGATGATCCTCTTGCTTTAGAACCATAATTAAGATATATTAAGCATGATATCAAAACCACTAATGTTCAACTAGATATTCCTCTCATAGCTTTTGTCAATGCACTGTATCCCACTTATTCAAATTATCTTGAGTCATTGCAAGAAAGTGTAAACCTCAAGGAGATTACCTTTGACTCCCTTGTGAAAAAGTTTGCTGAGAGAGAGAAGGCTTTTGAGAAGAAGACAACTCCTCAGTGTTTTGAAGAAGTTGTGTGTCTTTCACATAGAGAGAAGGATCATGCTTAAGATTCTTCTGGTTTGCCTACAATTCCTAGGAAACTTAAGCAATGTGATGCTTGCATTCTAGGAAGTCATAGCAAACAATGTTTTCATGATTCACATTCTAGAGCACATAGAAAAAATGAAATCGTTCCTTCATATTTATGTGGTCCAATGCATGTTTATTCTGCAATGGATATAAATATATGATAACATTTATTGATGACTACACCAAAATCTGTTGGGTTTATTTATTGAAGAACAAATCTGATTCTTTTCAAACATTTAAGAAATTTCATACATGGATTGAAAATGGTGCACAATCTCATATTGGCTATATTGACATTGATAATGGAAAATAATACAGTTCAAATGAATTTGAAAACTGTCTTCGCCAACATGGGATCAAACATCAAACAACTATGCCTTATAATCCCCAACAGAACAGAGTAGCTGAAAGAATGAAAAGGACAATCTTAAACATGGTATGTTCCATGATGTTTTTCAAGAATGTAAAAATGATTTTTTGGGCTGATGTAGTTCTATGTGTTGTCTATGTAAATAATAGATGTCCATATAATGCTATTAGAAACAAGAATCCTCATGAAATGTGGTATGGCAACATTCCTTCGATAAAGCTTCTCAATGTCTTTAGTTCCACCTATTATGACTTGATACCAAAGGATCAAAGAAACAAACTTGTGCAAGGAGTTGTAAGTGTATCTTCTTGGGGTATTCAAATACCTACAAAGCATACAGTCTCTATGATGAAGTTAATAAGAAGTTTGTTCTATCTAGAGTTGTAATATTTGTTGAATCTTCCAAAGCTGACAATGTTGTTGAGCGACAACTTGATCGGTTGGATAGATTCAAACATGCAAAATCGTTTCAATAATTTGATAATTAGATTCCACATCTTGAAGGGGGGATTCCTATACTGGATCAATCTTTGGAATATTCTTCTGAAGCACTCTTTCCCCCACATGAATCTCCAACCACTGATGATACTTTGAGTGATGTTATTGACAAAATTGGGAGACTCAATCTTGATTCAGTCCCAACTCACTTAAATGAGTAGCTTGGGCCATCTCAGAAAGGTCCTCCAAAATGGCTGACAAAGACACTTGAAAGTGTTCATCCTAATGAGGTTGGAAAGGCAGGAACAAGAAATTCAACCAGGCAAAATGGAGGTGATGTAGATGATTCTAAATCACCTGTTGATATGGATTTTTCTTATGAATGTGAATTAAATTTGTCTATAGATTTTGAACCAACTTCCTTCAAAGAAGTCACTTCTCATGATGAATGGAAAGAAGCGACGCAGAAGGAATATGATTCCTTGATAAAGAATGGCACTTGGAAGCTGGTTGATCCTCCATTGGGAACCAAACCAATTGTTTGCAAGTGGGTCTATAAGAACAAGTATAAAGCTGATGGCTTACTTGACAAGCATAAAGCAAGGCTTGTGGCAAAATTTTTTTCACACAAGGAAGGGTTTGATTATGACGAGAATTTTCCCCCAAAACAAAATGGGCGACTATTCGAACACTCTTTGTCTTAGCAGTTTAGAGTGGTTGGAAAGTCCATCAAATGGATGTAAAAACTTATTTCTTGAATGGAGATCTAAAAGAGATTTTTTTATGTCCCAACAAGAAGGATTTGTTGTGAAGGGCCAAGAACACAAGGTATGCAAGCTTGTGAAATCATTTTATGGCCTCATGCAAGCACCGCGAGCCTGGTATGAAAAGTTAACTAAGCATCTTATGAAACTCAACTTCAAACATTATGATCTTGATGATGTAACTTTGTTTGTCAAGAAAGTTGGGAAAACAATTGTATATATCATGGTGTATGTAGGTGATCTATTGATGACAAGGAACAATGAGAGCTATATTGCATACATAAATAAGGAATTAATGAAAGGTTTTGAAATGACTGACTTGGGCTATGTTCACTTCTACCTTGGTATTGAAGTAACTCAACATTTGAAGTTTATATTCCTCTCTCAGAAGAAGTACATTGGAGATATATTGAATAGGTTTTTCATGGCTGAGTGCAATCCTTTGACTACTCCAATGGAACATAACTTGAAGCTCACATCCATTGAAGGAAAAGAATTTGAGGATGCAACAAACTATAGACAACTTGTAGGAAGTCTCACCTACCTGACTACTACCAGACCAAACATTTCATTTGTTGTTAGAATCCTCTCCAAGTTTATGCAAAAGCCTTGTGAGGGACATTGGTCTACTGCAAAAAGAGTTCTAAATTACTTGAAGGGAACTCAAGACTTTGGACTCAAGTATACACAGGTGGGCGACTTCATCTTGATTGGATACTCTGATTCAGATTTCGATGGAGAGAAAGAAACTGGGGTATCTACTTTAAGTTATGTTATAAGTCTTGGATAAGGAGCTGTCTCTTGGAGATCACGGAAACAATCAATTCCACCAGATTCCATGACAGAGCAGAATATGTGGTAAAAACTGAGGCAACAAAAGAAATTGTGTGGCTCAGGAAAATTATGGAAGATTTGCAGGTGAAACAAGTGCATTCAACTCCACTCATGATTGACAACACCTCTGCAATAAAGTTGTCCAAGAACCCAAAGTTCCATGATCAAATGAATCACATCATTACAAAATACCATCTGATTCGACATGATGTTGAGGCCAAGACAATCCATCTATGCCATTTTTCCACTAATGAGCAGATTGAAAACATCTTCACCAAAGCACTTGGAAGAGAAAAGTTCGAAAGGTTTAGAACAATTCTTGGACTCACCAACATCCCTTCAGATTAAGGGGGGTAATGTTGACACCTAATCATTAGGATTGGATGAATATATGTAAATAACGTAAATAGTAAATAATGGAGTTTAGGAATATGAAGAGACACTGGAAGGTGAAGCCCAAGAGTCTCTCCCTCCTTGTATATCCATGAGAAATCATAATGAAGAAACACAATTTCATTTGAGGAGTTATCTCCCGATTTGAAAATTTTAGACCCTTTTCCTCTCCAAGCCACCTGGGCCTTCAAACTAAATCCAACCTGATTATAACATCCTTTACATATTGAAGACCTGAAATCCTACTAGATGCCCTTCTCCTCCTTTCTCCCTAAATCCCCTCCCATACAATTCCATCGAAATTTAAAAAGGTCAAAAGCATTGATTGCTAAGTGGGAAAGAGAAAAAAAAGGGAGTTGACACTAAATCCTTGTCTGACATATAGGCCCAATTAAAACTCTTTGATGAGAAAAATATCTCAGAGATTTCTAAATGGGCCAAAAGGAAGATATAAATGACCTAGGGGATAAGAGAAATAAATTTCTCTTAGACAAAGAGAAATAATGGAGGCTGAAGAGTAGAGCCATCTGGCTTCAAGTGGGAGATGGAAACAACAAGTACTTTCACGAGATTAAAAACCAAAGGAAATCCATTAATACTCTTTGGGGGATCAAAAATCTAGATGGATACTTGGCAACCTCCTTCAAAGATATATTAGAAGAAGAGTGCAAATATTTTAAGGACATTTATTTCCTTCCTCATAGAGCCACCATCCAGTGGGTATTAAATAAATCTAATCTCTTCCCCAAATTCATAAATCAAGAAGGGAACACCTCTCTAATGGACAAGGTAACAAAAGAGGATATCTCAAAGGTTTTACATAGTTTCTAGAAGGGTAAAATTCCCGGGGTAGATGGACTCCCTATTGAGTTTCAAACCTAGAATGTATGATTTTATAGCAGATGACCTCCTCTCTCTATCATAATAATCCAAGACTTCGAATCAAGTTGTCACCTGCTTCAAATCCACATTTATTTCCGTTATCACTAAATCAAACTCTCCTACTTCCTTTAAACTCTTTCACCTGATTTCCTTATGCAACTCTATCTATAAAATCATTTCAAAACTCATTTCTCTCTACCTAAAGGACATCCTGTTTGATCACATCTCCCTGGAACAATTTGGGTTTTTGAAAAATCGTTAAATCCACAATGCCATCTAACTTTCCCAAGAATTCCTCCAGTCTATACATACCAGGAAGCAAAGATCCATCCTTTATAAAGAAGATCACTGAAAAGCATTTGATCTATCCAAGACTCCTATTAATCCATCTAGGATTTTTCCACTCATTTGTAACTTGGTTCATGAACTATGCCAGGACATATTTTTCCCTTTTGATTAATGTAGTAACTTCTCCTTTCTTTTATGGAGAAAGAGGCCTTAGATAGAGATTCCCTTTCTCCCCCTTCTCTTTCTCCTGGTTGTGAAAGGACTCAATAGATTAATCATGGGTGTAAAATCAAGAGGGGGATTCAAAGTGATTTTTATCTCACAAGGATGCTTCCTCTGACATCTATTATTTGTAGATGACATTATGATTTTCTTTGAAGGAAACATATCCCGCCTCCAAATTTATTTATGTTTATTTTTATTTTTATCTTTTTAATTTTAATTTTTTAATTTTTTAATTTTAATTTAATTTAATTTTATTCATTATATTTATTTATTCTTATTTTTATTTTTTAATTTTAATTTAATTTATTTATATTATTATTATTATTTATATAATTTATTTATTTATTATTATTATTATTATTATTATTATTATTTATTATTTTTTATTATTATTTATTATTATATTATTATTATTTATTATTTATTTATTTATTTATTTTCTTTTTGTTTCCTGAGGAAAAAAGACGTAATTTTATTCCTAATGAAAAAATTACATGTTGTAGATGCTTATAGCATATGCAAATGGCTGTCCATGAAGAGGACAAATTACAAATGAAAGGAAAATAAAATAAAATCAGCAAGCCTATACTTTTTTGCCCTTCTTCTTCTCCACCCTTCGCCAATCCTCAGAGTCGGGAGAGGGTGCAATGGTGGCCTGTTGGTTATCCCGTGTGTTCAAAGGAAGTTCTTTGTCAGATTCTGATCCTTCATATCCATGAGTTCTTTTTATGCCACTAACTTCCATCTGTGGTTCTTGTTGTTGATGTATATTGTTTGGCCCCAGATGAGAGTTTGGGGTATATACATCCTGTGTATAATTCTGTTCCATATTTATATAAGGTTCTGCTTGGTTCCCTGTAGGTTCTGTCTGTATGTCCTCTTCTTCCATCAGATCTGTATGTTGCCACCCTTTGGGCTTTTTGTTGTTGTTTCTTATTTCCTTTGGGGTCCTTTCTGGCCAATGGGCAGGTATATTGGAGGTGTCCTGTTTGCATGCAACTGCGGCATCTGAATGCAGTGTTCTCATAGTTAAGGGGTTGAGTCCTCAGAGTGTTGTTATAGTTCAATGTAATGTGATCAGGCAGTCCTTGACTCAGGTCCACTTCTATGCAAATTCTGGCGAATGAGAAGATTCCTCTACTAACTCTGTTCATCGATTTTTAGGAATTTCCCCAAGGAATTTCCAATGGCTGATAAGACTATGTGATGCCAGAAGTGTAGAGGGAGGTTATGAAGCCTCACCCAAACAGGCATTGTTGAAATTTTCATAGTGATTGCATCAAATTTAGTGAACCAGGGAGTAATAAAAAGGCCAGCATTGCCCCAAAACCAAGGCCCCTGATTGATAATACTGTCACGTTCTTGTTTTGTGTTGAAACTAACAACGAAAAAAACCTTTTGAACATAGGTGTATATCACAGTTAGGTGTCCATGAGGAGTAAATCCATTGATGTAGAGCAACTGATTTTGGCCATAATCCATTAAATCTACAAATGACAGAATTTTTGGAGAGTTCAGTGTGTAGATCAGTTACTTTTGGCAGAGTTACTTGGAGCATTGGGGATTCCAGTTTTTACTCCACTATATAGGGACCTGGTAGCTTTGGTGCTGGTAATGATTTGTGCTACATTTTTTCTTTCCCCTTGACTGCGTCTCGAAAGGAGCCTGGAGTCTTTGAGCTGGTTCCATTGCATCCTCCACGCAGTCTCAGATTAAGAAAAATGGTTGAATCATTGCTGATGCCATATTCCTGTAGTGTGTGGAGATCCTGTAGAAAACAACCTGTGCATATCAGGTTTTGGTATTTTGTGGGTATTCCAGGTTGATTATGTATTTCCTTCTTTAAATCTTGGATACTTAGCCCCATTCTGAACCTCCTGCAATGGTGGCTGCCCCCTGTCAATTTGATGAAGATTTGGATCAGATCTTCACCCAGGCGGTATGATTCAGCCATTTTGTAGTGAAGCTCCATTGGTTTGGTCTTTTTCTGTGAGAAACCCATTGCTCCACTGATATTTGTAATTTGTCCACCCCTTGGAGCCTCCATATCTAGTTTGTAAGGGTCATTTTTTGAGTACTTTGTCACTGCGTCAAGATTTATTGGGTCCTCTGTAGTCGGCCCCCTTACATTTGTACAGGGCTTCTTCTGTACAGATGTTAACTAGGACACAACAGGTCCCTCATCTCGTTTCCACTCACATATTGGCCTGTGGGAGGCAGTTCTGTTATCAGGGAGAGTCGTAGGCCATACATGCCGTGGTATGTCGTCTTTGTTGCTAGGCAAGCCGTGAACCCAAGATACCGCGTCACCGATCAGCAATTGCGAGAATGATCGTGTTTCACGCCCGAGTAAAGAGTTCTGGTGGCTATTGACCCGACCGAGAAGTCCAGGGTCTTGCAGGTAAGGTTGTGGCAAATGAAATCCTTTTTACAAAAGAGAAAACTGTAGTATTACCTCTTTCGGGCGTGATTCTTTGTTTAGCTGATGGGGGACACCTACCGGTCTGCAAATACCCTCAACCAAACTGTAGTGAGCCAAGGGGAAGGTCGCTGCAAGTAGAAGAATGGAGGTCGCCATTGATGGTTGCAAAGCCCTGTTCCTGCCTTTACCCTCTCAAGTTTTAATCGTCAAAATTTTATGTTTCATTAAACCTCCAATTATTAGAATGTCTATTGTAATTATTCTTAAATGCACAAGAATTATAATAAACAATGAAATCATTCATCTTTGGATGGAGGATATCGAGAAGGGTGAAATTCTCTGTGAAGGACCTTTTCTCCACTACTGCCAATATGTTGTGCTTAGGATTAAATATATGGGCTTCACACTAAAACCTATTAAAAGTATAAATTCAGACTTGAGACAGTATTGGAAAAGGCATAAAAGGAAGTCTATATTTGGTGCAACAAATGGCTTTCTAGGGTAGGGAGACTGGTTTTGTGCAAAATGGTTATGGAATACATCCCGATGTTTTGGGCTTCGTTAACCTGGATACCTTTGGGAACTCTTCAAAAATTGAAACAACTAATTAGGAATTTCTTTGGGTAGCCATAGAAGACAAATAGACCTTTGCTCTCACAATATGGAAGTATATAGCCATTCCTAAAAACCAGGGTGTGTGGGCTTAAAAAACCTCACTTAGTTCTCTAAAGCCCTAGCCGTTAAAGGGGTGTGGAATATCATTTAGGGGGAGGGACTTTGGGCATAGATCACCCAGGAAAAGTATATTGGGCCCCTTCCCATTCTAGATTGGATAACATACTCCCAAAAATATACAAAAAATAATTCCATGATATGGAAAGCAACCATCAAAGTTTTCTCATGAATTGACGACTTTCTTTGCTGGAAGGTTTAGAATGGTACAAAAATACATATTGGTAGAGCCCCTAGATAGTCAAAAAACACTGGCATATGCTCTCAGGCCCACTCATCCACTCTCTAAAAGAAGAGGGATGGTACACTTTAGATCAGTTAGCAATTATCCTAGCCATTAATGGACAACAAGAATGGATCTCTACAAAGAACTTGCATATTGAAGGTGAGAATGTTAAGGCCTAGTCAAGGTACATCTAAGGATTAAAATTATCACATGTTAACATCACTGATTCTAAAGATGGCCTTATTTGGACCTTGATTCCAAGTGGCGTCTATACTCCAAAAATAGGGCATTAGACCCTTGTTGCATCAAATGCTTCTGTTGAACTCCCCTTGTGGGGGAAAAATATTTGGAAATTAAATTTCCCCACCAAATCTAAATGATTCATGTGGTTACTCCTCATAAACCGAGCCCCTACTTGGGACAACTTGACCAAACTATCCTTCTCTGGTCTAGGTTATTGTTCCTTGTGCAAGGCTGGCTCAGAGTCAATCAATCATCTTTTCATTCAATTCCATTTCACTAAGGAAGTATGGAAATAAATAGGTCAAATGGAAAGACAAAAAGTCCTCTAGGATGCTAATTCTGTTGAGGAAAACTTAAAAAGATGGTTGCAAGTTATAAAATCCCCAAAGCATAAATCCCTTCTTCTCATGGTCACTTTGATAATCCGACTAGAACGAAATCATGTAATTTTTTAAGACATAAATCCAATTCCAATAAAGCATCCATAAACAATTTATCTATAGCCAGGGACTTAAGACATGACTTAAAAGGGAAATACCACCCTGAACCTCAAGAAGTAACCATACAAACCAATTTCCCTTGATTTTTTTTTATGATACAACCCAAGGTTCCCGCTCAATTGGAGGGGTCAACAAAATTTTAAATCTAAGTGACAATACCTCCTTCAGAGTATCAACAAACATCAAAACAACCACACACAACTTTGTGGAACTCTTTCCTTTAAAATTCATTTTGCAATTGGCTAGAAAGCATGAGATTTTCAAATTTCATATTTATGGGGACTCCCAAACAATAATAAAGTGCATATTAGGAATATCTCAACTAAAAAATTACTCTATTTTACCTTTTTTTAATAAAGTATGTCAGCTAATAGGCTCCTTCTCTGAGATCTCCTTTAATCATGTTTATAAGCACAATAACAAAAATGCATAATCCCTCTCCAAAGCTAGATTGGATATGGACCGAGGTGCATGCAAGGTCACAAAAAAAGAGGGGACGACAACACTAATATAGTCTTGACCCTCGGAAATAATTGAAATTCCATCAAATTTTGTTGATATTGCAATATTGTTGTTAAACATTGATTTTGATATGAACCTTGTATGGCAGTAAGTTGAAAGTTCCTTTTTGGATGATATATAGTCAAGCTATTATTGTATGGATAAGCAGATAAGATATAGAAAGTGATGCTCCTCTATTTTTGTTGTTGTGTTGATTAGAGAGATTTTGCCTCTTTGAGACTATCATTCATCCATCTAAATGCTATATGCATCTACCCATATATTTATATATATTATATATATTATATATATATTATCAATTTAATAAATAAATACAATAATAATTTTAAATTAAATATAATATAATTTAAAATAAATGAATAAACAATGTGAAGGGGGAAATGATAATAAGTGAAGGGGAAAAGGCAATGCCTCACATCGCTTCACAGAAATTGTGATGTGTGGGCGGATGATGCATCGACATCCCCTGCATGTCGGCTCCCACAAAGGGAAAAATAATGATGTGGGGAGGGATGTTGAGCATTGTTTCCCACCCCCAAGCCCATGCACATATAACTCTTTCAAATTTATTTTTTATTACTTTTTTTACATTGTTTTTTTTTTTTTTTTTTAATTAGAATTTATTACCTTCAAAAAATAAGATTACATCATTACTGAGTCAATTTTCAAAATTATTGGTTTCACTTTTCCACACAAGAAAACAAAGTTGTTGGTTGATATTGTGTACAAAAAAAGTTTACATAGCGAGCCAATGGAAACTACAACAAAAAAACAGATGGCATTACAAAGCTTGTAGGAACATAACCAGAAACATATCAACCAAATCAGGTGTCTGATTATGAAAGTGGAGTAGGTTTCTTCACACTCAACCCAACTGGCATTGAAGGTTGAAATTAACATTGGATATGCTTCTCAATGTGAGTTATACGAGCTTCTAATTAGTCTAGACAATCCTGATGCTTCCACTAATTGCATTAAATATCATTGAGAAAGGAGACAATGTCATTCTTATCTTCATGTTTTTCCTTTAAGACTTGGTCCAATATAGTCTTTAATTGCCAGTGTAAAGTAACAAAATGCATATACTGGATCCTTCTTCCCCTGGTATGACCAAGGTCAGGGAGCTAGTGGGACACCTCCTCTAAGAGTTCTGAATCAAAATGAGCTTGTTTGTCTTGTGCACCCCTAGTTTCAAGTCTTTTAATCTCCACATGAATGTTATAAGAAGTTGTTGAACAATAAACAACAATCGCATCCTATGCTTGAGACTGGGCACGTGACCAAGAAGGTTGGCCACATCCACCAGCCCCATGACACCCCTGTAAATTATAGCAAGGCATAGAGACCACCATAGGTACAATCCCAACACTGTGAACAAAGAAACAATACTAAACAATCCCAGAATTCCCATACCATTGACCACCCCTCAAGGTAGAAAGAAAAGATCAAAGACTCAAAGAGACCGACCTTCCTCACTACAAAAAACAACCAAGATCAGACTGACCTGCAACAAGTACCCCTAGATTGACCAAGCAAAAAATGACAGTTAAAAAATCAGTTCCAACCCCGCATTCCAGACCTTTCACCAGTAGAAAAATTCCACAATCCAATCAATATAGAGACAAAAGAAGCAAAGGTAAAATCCCTCACCCTAGACAACAGAGCCTCCCATCATAGCAAAAACCAAATAACAAAAAACCCCTACACTGACACTTTTGAGGCTGCTACTTCATGCGATTAAAAAAACTAAAAAATACAAATTTAAAACAAACAAACAAACGAACATATAAACTTTTTAAAAAGATTAAAATTATCATCTATATATATATAGAAAACAAATTTAAATAAATAAATAAACAACGGTGAAGGGGCAAAATGATAATAAGCGAAGGGGAAAAGACAATGCCTCACATCGCTTCACAAAAATTGTGATGTGTGGGTGGATGATGCACTAACATCCCCTCCATGTCGGCTCCCACAAAGGGAAAAATAATGACGCGAGGAGGGATGTTGAGCATTGTTTCGCACCCCCAAGCCCATGCACATATAACTCTTTCAAATTTATATTTTTATTAAGTTTTTTTACATTTTTTTTGAATTAGATTTCATTACCTTCAAAAATCAAATTACATCATTACTGAGTCAATTTTCAAATTATTGGTCTCACTTTTCCACACAAGAAAACAAAGTTTTTGGCTGATATTGTGTACACAAAAAGTCTACATAGCAAGCCAATGGAAACTACAACAAAAAAACCAGATGACATAACAAAGCTTGTAGGAACATAACGAGAAACATATCAACCAAATCAGGTGTCTGATTATGAAAGTGGCGCAGGATTCTTCACAGTCAACCTAGGTGGCATTGAAGGTTGAAATTAACATTAGATATGCTTCTCAATGTGAGTTATACGAGCTTCTAATTAGTCTAGACAATCCTAATGCTTCCACTAATTGCATTGAATATCATCGAGAAAGGAGATAATGTCATTCTTATCTTCATGTTTTTCCTTTAACACCTCGTCCAATATAGTCTTTAATTGCCGTGCAAAGTAACAAAATGCATATACTGGATCCTTCTTCCCTTGGTATGACCAAGGTCAGGGAGCTAGTGGGACACCTCCTCTAAGAGTTCTGAATCAAAATGAGCTTGTTTGTATTGTGCATCCCGGATCTCAAGTCTTTTAATCTCCACCTGAACGCTATAAGAAGTTGTTGAACAATAAACAACAATCATCTCCTATACCTGATACTAGGCATGTGACCAAAAAGGTTGGCCACATCCACCAGCTCCTTGACACCCTTGTAAATTATAACAAGGCATAGAGACCACCATAGGTACAATTCCAACACTATGAAAAAAGAAACAATACTAAATAGTCCTAGAATTCCCATACCATTGACCACCCCTCAAGGTAGAAAGAAAAGATTAAAGACTCAAAGAGACCGACCTTCCTCACTACAAAAAACAACCAAGATCAGACTGACCTGCAACAAGTACCCCTAGATTGACCAAGCAACAAATGACAGTTAAAAAATGAGTTCCAACCTCGCCTTCTAGACCTTTCACTAGTAGAAAAATTCCATAATCCACTCAACAAAGGGACAAAAGAAGCAAAGGTAAAATCCCTCACCCTAGACAACAGAGCCTCCCAACATAGAAAAAAACAAACAATAACAAACCCCTACACCGACACTTTTAAGATTGCTACTCCACACCCAAGTCAAACAAAAGCAATAAAAATAGCAAGTGATTGGGCAGGAAAAGGAAAATTACCTGCTAGAATATGTGAGTGCATGCCAAGAAAAAGAAACTTAGTGTTGTTGAACACAGGGTGTAGCCAAAACAATTCCATTGATCATCTACAATGCTAACTCGAACAATCACTACAAATATTGAACCTTCCAGTTTATCAACAATGACAACATCAACCTGACACACACCTCCTAAACCAATGTAGGAAAGCCAAGAAGTACAACCATTGAAATCTCCCACCAACGCAATATCATCAACATTCTAATTCAGAATAAAATCTCCCCATCTCCAACTCCAGTGCCTTGGTTGATAAATACAACCATAATCCCTTTCTTGACTCCAGAGAGGAATGAAAAATCCCACCTAAACCAGATCAACTACATAGACAGGGTACATAATCCCTCCCTTCGCTGCAAACCAAATATAATTAAGTTCAAGAATATAACACTCCATGAAATGCAATTTACTTCAAATGCCTCATGAAAGGTGAGGGCATGCCACACCCCCTGCCACCCCCGCCCCTCCTTATTAATGACATGCAGATTCAGTGCAGTGGTGGGTGCCCCTCCTCCACCTACCCAAACCCACTTGCTCCCTGGCCCACCACCCCAATTGAGGAACATTAATTAATTAATATTAATTATTATTTTTAAAATAAATAAATAAATATTTTTAATTATATATTTTTTATATTATATATATATTAAAAAAATTATTTCATATATATATATATATTTTAATTTAATTTTATTTGTTTTTTTTGTTTTTGTTTTTGTTTTTTGTTTTTGTTTTTTTTTGTTTGTTTTTTTGTTTTTTGTTTTTTTTTTTTTTGTTTTTTTGTTTTTTTGTTTTTTTTTTTTTTTAAATTAATAATGTAATTTTTAATCAAAATATTCAAATAAATTTTAAGTGTGATTTTTGTCTTGTTTTAGGTATATATATATAATATATATATATATATATATATATAAGAAAATATTTTTATATTTCATATGACGAAATATATATTTTTGGTCCTAAAGGGACTATTTAAAATAATAAGGCTTGAATCCATTAAAAAAATATTCATTATGAACTTAACATGTTATATGTGGTACTTGAACTTAGGTGGGAAAGACAACAAATTTCTCAAACCATTTGAGCTAAACCTAATTGGATGTATATATATATATTATTTGCAAAATGGTAAGTATTTTAGGCGATGCTTTAAAAAGTCTTCCAAGTTTAAGCACAGAGAGAGAACATATGGACTACTTATAACACCACATTTCAATTTAGAGGCCGACTTTGTGGTTTTAGCTCACAATGATATCGATTGTCACGACCACAGTCTCAAACAAGTTGTTATGCTAACTTCAAAGAAATGGCGATGTTATTGGTAGTATTATTTTTAGTTTGGAGGGTTAATTTTAAAACTTTTTTTGGAACAAATACTAGATGCCAAGACCATGATTTCGAGCAAGTTGTAATTTTAACACTGAAAACAAATAGGGGTGATTCTATGAGCACAACTTTTATTTTCAATGGTTTATTTTTAGGTTTTTGTTTGCAATTTTATAGGGATTGAAAGCCATGGTGAATTTCGTTGTAATATTATAATCTCGTAAAAAGAAAAAGGGTGCTACCAAAAACAACACTTTATTATTCGAGGCTTAATTTTGATATTTTTTATGCAAAAATATGGGTTTTGATAACTAGAATTCTCAATTTGATGTTACATGTCTCATTAAGTTGGTAACTTTGTTACTTGGGATCTTACAACTCTTCCACCAAGGAAGAAAGCCATTCGTTGCAAATGTATGTACATGGTCAAGTACAAGGAAAATGGCACACTTGATAAATACAAAGAGTGGTTGATTGTAAAAGGGTTTTCTCAATGAGAAGGCATTGATTAGTTCTAAACATGGTGACATAATTTGGCTAGAAGGTATATTAGATGTATGTGAAGACTGCCTTCCTCAATGGATATTTGGAAGAAGAGTTATGCATGCATTAGTCCACAAGGGTTTTGAGTTCCCTGGAAGGAGCATATTGTTTGCAAAATTAAGAAGGCTCTATGTGACCTCAAGCAGACACCTCGGGCATGGTACATTAAGAATGATATGTACTTGGATGAATAAAGGTTATAGAGTAATTCTTTATATTCTAGTCTATATATCAAAAGCATTGTTAATGATAACTTTCTCCTAGTCATTTATGTACACGACACCATTATTACAAGTAGTGAGGCAAATGTGATTGAATGAAACAAACCTAGTAAGATTAAATATTTTAATATTACTATCGAGGTGTAGAAATTTGGAAAATAAATAGCAATGTTTTTGTCTACACCTACAGATTGCAAAATATCATTTACACCTAGGGAGAAGGGGATGAATCTTTTGACTAATGCTAAGGTAATGAATGAATCGATCTATAGCTAATCAATGGGAGCTTGAAGTATCTTACGTCAACTAGGCCTAATTTGAGTTACTTGTGAGCTTCATTTCTAAGTTTATGATAGTGTTGAAGTTAGAGCAGTGAATTGCAATGAAGAGAGTATCGAGATATTTGAAAGGGACATTTGACTTTGGCATCCTACATTGTAGAGGAAAAATCCCTAAGCTACATGGGTTTATAGATTCATATTAGAAAAGATTGTGCGAATGATAGAAAATCAACATCTAAATAAGTTTTTAGCCTTGGCATGGGTGTGATCGCATGGACCAACAAGTAATATATAATAGAAAATTTCATCAATAAAAGAAAAATATTAAGGAGCATTAAAAGGAGCATATGAGGTAGTTTGGCTAAAGACAACATTTTCAAGCGTAAATATGTAACAAAAAGATCCAACACCCCTACTATGTGATAATATAAATGTGCTCAAACTATCCAAGAACCTAGTGTTTCACACGTATACCAAGCATATTGAGATAAATTTCCATTCCATCAAACAACTTGTAGAGGATGGTTCAATTGAGTCATAGTGGCTATCCCATAGAGGACCAAACTACAAATATTTTCACCTTGCCTTTGGGTCTTGAAAAATATGTGATTGATGGGTTAAGCTTGGTGTAGTTAGTAAATTTCTCATTAAGGGAGGATGTTAAAGTAGATATTAGATTATAATGGTAAATTAAATATTAGACATAGGCATTAATGAAGTCACTTGGATTGTAGGCTATTTTATGTTTTATTTCACTTTAGGGTGCCTTTTGGTCTATCCCTCATTCATAATGTGGATTGACTCAACTAGTTTGTAACTCTTTATAATAAATATTTTGCTTTCTCATTATTGATGCAATCTTGGATTTCTTTACGTGTTCATGTCCTTATGATATGTTAGCATAATTACAAGTGCGTCAAGGTCTCCCATGATGAAGTGTTATAATGAAATATGATATTGTGAACTTCAAGTGCTAGAACATTAGTATGATCATGAATGTCAATGGTGTATTTGTATCATGGTGAAGACTTTTAGAGGTACGTGGCATGATATTTGATATTTTCTCTGTCAACTTTGCCTTGAAGTGTGGCATATAAGCCACATTGTGAAATACAATATTCTAAGGGGTTATAGGTGTTAAGGTGAGGGACTAATGGTATGGGAGCGTGGATGTTTTGCTTTTTTTGTATGCAATGTTTTTCCATTATTCGTGTATTATCTTGACTTAGGATTAATATTTATCAATTATCTTATTATATAATAAATATTATATCTATTATTATTTACTAATATAATTATATAGTTGGAGAGTGAATGAAATATCCAAACCCTTTCTACATTTCATCATATGATTTGGTTTTAAAGGCATTTCATTTATGCTTATTGTTAAACAACACAAATGGAATGGACATGATATAAAGATAATTGTGAGTTACATTCCTATTAAAAAAGATGTACATTTATAATACATTGTTATGACCCTTGGTTTTCATATACCAAGTGATGTCTTGGACTCCAATGACCTTTCACATTCCACACCATAACCCTTAGTAGATTAGGTGTCCAACATTCCCCTCCTTAATCCGAAGGGGTATATACGAGTCCAAGAAGAGAGCTCTAATACAAAATACAATAATGCATGACAACAATAAGATGAATTTTCTCTCTGAGATGATGGCATAAGGTGGGAGAACTCAAGGTCTCAACTAGTGGTGGTTTAAGGATGACCACCAACACTGGAATGCTTAGTGTAGTTCCTGGAACTCTTCCAAATCTAACAAGAAGTTGAAGTCTTGTGATAGAGGAAGTGTCCCTAATGCTTTGAAAATGAGACCTTCAATCTAGAAAAAAGGGAAGTCTACAACCTGCGGTGGTTTAAGGAAGACCACCAACAAAACAAACGCTTAGTGCGATTCCCATAACTCTTCCAAATTTGGCAAGAAGCTGAAGTATTCTGCTAGAGGAAGTGCTCCTTAATGTTTTGAATATGGAGACCTTTAAATGAAAGAAGGGAGGCCTGCAACATGCGTGGTTTAAGGAAGGCCACAAACCAAAGGCATGTTTAGGGGCTTATGTGTCTTTGGCTACAACTCTGAATCTGGGTATGGTTGTCTCTGACTGTAGGCTCAGGCAACAGGTTCACGTTGTGGTTCAGGCTCACTTTATGTGGCTTTGAAGCTTATATGTGGCCATTGATTCCCCCTATCAGATACAAGGTAGGAAGATGAAGGAAACTCAATTGAAAGAATTTTCAGTACTCTAGAATAAATTTTGTGATATGAGTGAAATGTCTTTTTGACTGTTAAAGCCCATTGCCAAGAAGCGATCCATCCAAGGTGAACATTTGTTCTTGCAGGAGGCTTATCTTTGAAGAATCTATTTGAAGAATGAGTGTGCTGACCACAATGCTTGCACGAGTGAAGATACAAAAAATAATCTTTTGCATGGCCAACTCTAGCACAATGTTTGCATTTCACACTCTGTTGTGAATGTGGAGGAGGAGTAGGAACATGGGAATATGAATTATCATGAGAAAACCCAACACTAGAAAATTGGATGGGTTGGAGTAGTGTGAAGAGAAACCTCATTATCATATCCAAGACCTGTTTTATGCTTTTTGTCGACAAGCTCTTCCCAAGGTCTAACGATGGGCTTGGGAAGTGCAAGATGAACATGAATATTTTCATGCAAATATATTCTTGAAATTGGCACTTGATGGGGATCAACCCCAACTTTACTGACTTGATCACTTGCTTGCTGCTGATGGGTGTCTGTTTCAACCTCAAGTAGAGGATCGTTCTAAGCAAAAGACAATTCAGAATGATGACTACGTTGTTGTAGCTCATCTTGTTATCGCTGCGATTCAAGCTGCAAAAACTCTATCTTTTCTTGTGCATTATGCAGACAGGTTGAATGTCAAAGAGAGTGTCTTTGTTGATGTTTACCATCCCATCAAAAAGTGGAATGTATTAGGGTATTAAGTAGCTCTAATATATCATCAAGTTTGACCACTGTGTTAGCAAAAATAAAGACCTCTCCTTGAGCAAAAGCTTTCTACAACAAAATATAAAAGCGAAGCAAACACCTAATAGAAATGTGGTTCTTAAATTCGTTTGGCAGAGAAAGAGAGATATGCAGGTAAGACTTTCTAACTAGTATACAAAAGGCCTATTTTTCCTAAATTAAGACTAGAAAATTGAGGAATTTTATATTATTACCCTCTTTCTCACTAGTCTCAAATTTAAGTCCTATGAACTTTGGTGCTCTCGGCAAAGAAACCGCTGTCAATTCATTTGAAGAAATGGACCTCATACACACTTTTCGTTCATAAAATCAATTTCAATAAACTGAAATATGTTCTTTGAGCCTTTAATTTTGTCCCATGCATTACAATAGATTCACATGGATATTCTTCATTATAAAATGGAACCCATGCATTGACCCACAAGTGCAAATCACAAGAAGAAATCGACTACTATTATATATGGAGAGAGCATACAAACGAACCTTATTAGAGAATATAAAACAACTTTGCTAGGGAGTATTCAAGGCAGACAACATATTGCTAAAGGCATATAAGCAAAAGGCACAAACCGGTATGAGGATTGCGACCAGTGAATGTGTTTATTGTATCGTTGAAGGTTCACTGAAGAATATTAGTATAAATTCTTTAAACTCTGAAATGAACCTTGTGCAAATTGAAGTTTGTCAGTTATTCCCTATCAGTTCTCCACTCTTTTGGCATTGTGATCCCCTAATTTGATTCGTGACCATAGCTTCCAATACATTCCAGGTTCCAACAGTGCACCAAGGCCACAAGCGCCCCTTCAGAAGTAAGAGAAATCCTGCAATTTCTTTGTCACTAAGCTATTTCGCAACTTCGTTTTCGTGCAATCGTCATTTCCATAGCATGAATCTAGACAGACGAAACTCTAAACCGCGGCCAGGCTCCTCTCAGTCACCAACCAAAGTCAAACTGTAAGAGTGGGAAACAACTCGATATTCAAGCTCTCAAAATACAACGTAGGTGGATTGCTTGGGGTATCTATGCTCTCACCGCCAAAGTATCAACCTACCCGTCGATACATATACTCTTATCATACTTGTCGATACCTGCTCCACGTCTACTGCAATCTAATTTCACTAGCGACTACGTTGGTTTCATTGGTGGCCTTGGCACGAGTCTTTTTTGATGGGTCCCAGGAAAACGTCCCCAGAATGTCTCCAGACTCCACGTCTTACTATGAGCGAGCTCAACAAAAACTAACAACCCATATGAAAACATGCTCATGAATATGAAACACCAAAATTAGGTAGTTGTTGCCACGGAAATGGAAACCTTACGGTAAAGGAAATTAAGCTGAGTACTCCAAAATTATACCTACAGAATTCCTTGGATCCATTGAAATAAATCAATGGTCGTTTGTTTTATTAGTCCACAACGTTGGGAGTTTCATGTCGTCTAAATCCAGGGCTGCGTTGGGGTCTATTATTTGCACTAGATGCCAAGGAATTACGTCTCAATTAAGGGGAGCACAAGGAACATTGCGCTGAGTAACAATACTGAAGGCGGGAATTGTGGAGGTGTTTCCTCCCGAGTGACAGTACTGACACCACAAAAAGAACATATGCATATTTTGGCAGAGAAATATTTCAGTTACCCCCAAAGAAATGGACGCAGAGATCATATTATCAACACAACAGAGAAACACTGTGAGATATTGGGTAATGCACTCTAAGCATTTCAACAAACCCTGGTAAAATGCTGAGCATAGGATAGATTTCATTATAGCTAAAACAGTGCACTAATTGCAGAAAATCTAATGGTCATCAGATAAGTTACCTAGAATGGCAAAGCCTCCGGTTTGAAGAAGACCACATAACTAGTGGTTCAGATTTGAGAAGGTAGGTATTCGCCTGATACCATGTTAAACAACATAAATGGAATGAACAATACCATGTTAAACAACATAAATGGAATGGACAAGAGATAAAGATAATAGTGAGTTACATTTCTATTCACAAAGATGTACATTTATAATACATTGTTATTATTTTTGGTTTTCATATATCAAATGGTTCTTTTGACTCCAATGAACTTTCACATTCCACACCATAACCCTTAGTGGATTAGGTGTCCAACCCTTATTGAGCATTTTTCTTTATGAATACATATCATATGTCACTATGTGCTTTGTGGTTATATAATGTAAATATCCTAATGATTAAGACACAAAATCTAATATGGTATGAGACGACGTATATGAATGCATGGATGACAATGTGATATACTCTCTTGATCTACATGACATAAATAAAACATTCATGTGATCAAACCAAGATCATAAGAGGTTGGAACACTAGATTAAAACATTGAGTAAAGAAAACAAAACTAGGGAGAACTAAATATTTTATGAATTCAAGAAGCATTCCCCCTTATTGTGCGATGTTGAATATCCACATCACCTATCGTCTTCTTTTCAAACCAAATAATGAGAAAATTGTAACCAAGTTTATAAAAAAATTAAGACAAGGAAGAAAATAATTTCTCTAGTGATGGTTTTGTTCTGGGACTAACCCTTTTCTATGCCCTGAATTAAGTGCCAACATAAGGTTTAGTAAACACCATCAATGACAATGCTCATCCCATTAAAATTCCTCCTTTAGAACAAACAACTTGACCCATAAATTATCCCCACACAATGGTGTGGAAGCTTTGCCCAAGCATTTGAAACCCCTTCAAAGTTCTAACGTCTTAATAGTCAAAATCTCAATGGCTTTAAGGTAGTAGAGTGTAAATCTACTTTACAAGGAATCTTTCTCCTACAAGTCAATATTGTTTTCACCTTAATGTTAACCATATTTTCTATGCTATTGTTTTTGCCATATTAACCACATTTTCCATGCTATTATTTTCACCATAATGTTAACCATATTTTCCATGCTATTGCAATGTCTATTATATGTAATTCAATGCTATGCTCAAACATTTTTGTTATAAGCATTTGTCGATAATGCCTATAATGCATTTGCATGGCCATTGCTTAAGCATCACTAATATATTCTACGATGAACATTCAAAGTTAACAGGGCTTCTCTTTATCATTTAATCATGGATGTGTGGAGTGTGACAACCAAGACTACTAATTATAGGCACTCTTGTAGGGGAAAAGGCTTGAATGAAGCCTTGGATAATTGGATTAGCTCAAGACAGGAAAAGGACCAAGCTTTGTCTCTTCTAGTTATATGGTCAATCTAGTTTTCCCGCAGTTCCATTGTTCAAGGTAAATATCCCAACCTAAGAAGAGTTTCTACTTATTAAAAACTAGTGTACCAACAAGAACACTAATGTAGAAAGGAAGGCACCCTCAATTCCTAAAATCACATTGTAAATAGTTGTCCCAAGTTAAAGTTATTTTCAACAATGTGGACAAGGAAAACTCAAGTTTGAGTGGAGCAATGGTGGCTTCTACCCCAAAACAACTTATTGATCACCTTAAAACTAGCCCTACACAAGCGTAGAAACAATATAGTAGAATTAATGGCACAAACATATTATTAAATCTAGCCCCAGAGAGAAAGGTATCCACATCGAATGTAAATGGAGACTCCAAAGTGGCTATAAGCTCGTACAAGGCACCATGCAAGTTAATAACATTCATCACTAGGTTAGCATGAGAAAGATAAAGGCTAATATTTCTAGATTTAGCAATGCATCTTTCAATCATGTTTATAGAGCATTAAATGGAGAGGTAAAGTCCTTAAAAAAGGAAGCAGACGATCTACAAGAAGTCAAGTTGGACATAGAAGAACGCTTTTTAAGTTATTTCAACACACTCAAGAACCATATAGATCAATGGTCCATTTGTCATGAAATCTTTGTTTGAAGGAAATAACCCCAAATTATCATAAAAGACAATAGTGAATATGTTAGTGCAAAAACCAATATGTTAATGAAAAACCAATACAGATGTACACTTTTCTACCATACTCATAAAAAGAGTATATCCAAACCCTTTCCCCATTTCCTTATATGCTTTGGCTTTAGATACATTTCATTTATGCTTATTGAATATTTTTCTTTTTGAACCAATCATATGTGATTTTTGGTCATATAATGTAAATATCCTAATGATTAAGACAAAACATCTAATATGGTATGAGAGAACATATATGACTCCATGGATGACCTTGTGATCTACTCTCTTAATATACACGAGAGAAATACAACATGCATGTGATAAAACCAAGGCCATAAAGAGATTAGAACATGTTGATGGCCAAAAATGACCTTATCAACATTAGGGAAGACCACCCAGTCAGAGTCCCAAATCAAACTCTTATTCATTTGTATAATGACTCCAATTGGTTCAATTCGGTCTAGTTACCCCCTTTCTCTCCCTGCTGGATTATGGTTTGTCTATTACTTACCAATAGAAAGAGAGGAATCAAATTTACTCTCTTGATGTGCACATGCAAGCAAGCAAATCCTTAAGTTGACTTGAGGGTTAAGCTAAGCCACATCGAAATTTTGCCCCTGCGTAAGGGGACTTAAAAAACGCAGACTTAAATCTAAATGCGGATCTATTCTACGATGTAGGTGATAAAAATAAGTTCTAAATCTATCTAGATTAAGAAGATATAGATCTATCCCAACTAAGAGAAAAATAACTAAATAATTGGGGATTTTAACATGCCACGTTTATGATGGATATATGGCTAATGAAATAGTTCTAATAGTTGATATTCTAATTACTAGACCATGTTTTGTTTGAAGATCTTAATAATGATGAATGCTTAACTACTAAAACTAGGAAAACGTTCTCATAATTTCAATAGTTATTATATCAATTTTAGATGGTAGATTTATGAGTAAATAGTTACTCAAAAATTTGATCTAAATACTTGAGCAAAGAGAAAATTAACAACAGATCTATGAAACCAATGAATTATATAGCTAATCCAAAATATATTGATCCTCACATTAAACATAAATGCACAATATGAGAAACTTTAAACAAATCTACTATTAAATAAATAAAATTTGCATTATAAACAAAAGTATTTAAAATAAAAATTAATGAAACCTGGCCTCTTTCTTAGTTTTTTGAACTGATCTCCAACAATCTTTCACAAATCATAAACTCTGCCTTTTTGAACTGATCTCCAACAATCTTTCACAAATCATAAACTCTGCCACTAAAAGAAAGAGTTACAATAGTGCAAGGCCCTACCTCCAATACAATATCCATATTAAAAAAAGAAAAATCCCCATTAACTCAGATTTGAGTTTTCCCCTTACTTCTACAGCTAAAAATCCCTTACGAAAGTGCTTCAGAATCCCCTAGATGCAGAGAAGAGGAACCCTTCACTTATTCTCAAGACTGATATTAATAATTTACAAGAAATCTCCAAAATGGAGAGTTGGGAGTAGTTTTCCAAATACCCAATTAGAGCTGCAAATATTCCATATTCTTCCTTGTTGTCCTATTAAATTGCTCTAAATGCTTTGTGCTTAATCTTGTTCAACAAATCTCTTGCCACAAACCAATAAAAAATGAAATTAAATTGCAAATCAAAATCAAAATTATAAAATTGGGGAAAATAATCTCTCCAATCAAAATCAAAATAAATAAATAAATTGAAGGAGAATTGTGCTATTGTTGATCGTTGTCAGAGCTTCTATGGAGAAAAGGAGCTATCATGAAATTGTTTCAACAAATTTTCTATATTGATTTTTTTTTTTAAACCTCATTTTCTGCTAAATTTTTGGAACATTAAATGTATATATTTGATTCAGTTAATGGTCTCATATTTTTCTCATTGATTCTAGCTTTCCAACGAGCTGTCTTGGACCTCATTTAGCCGTGTAAAATTTGAGAAATGTCTTTCCAAAACTAAACTATCAAAACTATTTATTTACTAAAAATACATACTTAAATCAAAATTAAACCTTTAAAATTAAATAATAAAATGAACTAATTATTAATCTACAAACTAACTAAATTATATTAAATTAAATTAATATTTACCAATTCTAATTTTAATTATAAATTAATTAGTGTAAAATACATTTAATTTAATCAAATTAAAATATTATATAAAAGTGCATATTTAAGTGGCTTCGGGTCTCGTATTGAACGAGATTATAAGGAGGTTGAGTGAGAGGATCGTGGAGTTATATATCGGGAGGAATAAGGAATCGGTTACGAGATTAGGAAGGGTTAAGTTTCGAGACGAGGGAGGGCAGGGGAGGAAGGTCATGTGGAGTAGGTTTTTTTCTTTTATTAAATTATAGTCATTTTATATGAATGTTAAATAAAAACTACAATTACTCTATTTTTGGATTTTGTAATTTTTTTTAAATTATAATTGAAATAAATTTTGGAGATTGAAAAATATTTTAAATTATTTAAATACAATTTGTTATGTTATATAATTTTAATTGTTATATAATATTGGTTGCGGTGGTTTTGTAAGATAGTTAACAATAAAATAATAGTTAATTAAAAATTAATTAAAAAAATCAATATTTACATATTAAGAGGGGAGGGGAAAGGAGGGTCACATGGAGTATGTTTCTTTTTTTTTATTAAATTATAGTCATTTTATATGGATGTTAAACAAAAACTACAACCATTCTATTAATAAGTGTTGGGATTTCGACTACGTAATTTTTAAAAAATTAAAATTGAAATAAATTTCTGAGACTCTCGAAAATATTTTATTTGTTAGATTTAAGACTTTTGTGATCCATAACGTAGAGAGCAGTCTTTTGGATTAATCACATAGAAAGGATTGGGTCGACATTTCAAACCAACTAATGTGGTTCATCCTCAGGACAAGGTGAGAAAACATACGATCTAAACTCTCTTTCAAATTCCATTAAGTTCACTATGGAAGTGGAGGAGAATGGTTGCCTTCCCTTTCTCGACATTCTCCTTTCTAGGAGGGATGATGGTTCCATTTGCCACCAAGTTTTACGAAATAAGGCTCACACGGAATAGTACCTCCACGCCAACTCTCATAATTTCCGAGCTCAAAAATTCGGGGTTCTCAACACTCTCACCGCCTGTGCTCTAAGAATATCTGATGATGACCACCTTGATTAGGAGGAGGCTCATCTTCTTGAGGTTTTTGAAAACAATGGGTATAACAGACCCCTTAGCCCAAAGACCTTTCACAAGACTAGCAAAGAGCCCAAGGTTAAACCCGCTCTTACTGATCCTATTCCTAAGGTTTATCTCCTGTACATCCAAGGGACCACAGACATGATAGCCCATATTCTTAAGAAGACTAATGTTTCGTCCTCCGTCAAGCCTCTCAACACCATTAAAAATTCTCTTAGATCGATTAAGGACCCCATTGACCCTAAGGACTCAAAGGGGGTTTACCTCGTTCCCTGCTCCTATGGTATCCACTACATTGGAGAAACAGGGAGATCTATAAAGCAAAGGATCAATGAACATGCCACTGACATCAGACACAATCGCTCACGCACCTCATCTCTTGCAGAACATGCTGAGAAATCAAAACACCATGTCTGCATTGAGGAATCCAAGGTCATTGCTAAGATTGATCACTTCCACCACAAGAAGCTAAGGGAAGCGATTGAGATTGAGAATCATGCAAAAAACCTCAACAATGATGATGGCTGGAAATTAAGTAGGATGATTCGCCGCCCTTTCCTCACCCTTAGCTTTTTTTCCCTGATGGGATTTCCTTCACCCCATCTTTTCCCATTTTTCTTGATTTTCTCTTTCCTCCGTTTTAAGGATTGTTTTCTATCTTCTATCCTCTTTCCTCTGATCGTCTCCTTTAATCTTTTCTTGAATCTGTCCCAACATTGTTGGTTGAACTAAATATTCTTTTATCATATTCCCCCCATCTAATAGTACCTTATGGAATTATATTATGTCTTAGTTATATAAAATTTGTTAATTAATTCATTACATAATAATTATATTATTATATTATTTAACTATATAAATTATTGATTCTTGATAGCTTTGACTACATTTGATTAATAACTAGTTTTTTTTTTATCCACCCTAACTATTAATACTACATAATTAAATCATTCATAGATAATTTCATTATGTATTAAATAAATAACTACATAATTAAGTCATTCATAGATAATATCTTTTTTTGGCTAAGGCAACAGCAGATCCTTCTTATTCAATTAAAAAGAGAAATAGTGTACAATCAGCAACCTCGATGGTGGGGCACACCAAAAGGACAGGCCTACCCCAATCCCCAGTCGCTAGACGATAAAATGAACCTAGGGACACGGCCAAAACAAACCAACAGTCCAAAACTAATCGTTGGATCTTAAGCTAAAGATCTAGCAGATGAAAAACATATCTGGTGGCCAACATGCTCACCTTTTAACCAACACATCGGACCCGATGCATCCTGTAAACCATAATTTATAATCATATTGGGTCCATTTTTGACATAACCAGTGATCACCTTTACCGCCCGAAATCCACCATTTGCGCGCGATTCTCATGAGGTCATGCAAACAGCTCGAAACATAATCGTTGTATCAGTCCCACCAACAAGCACGTTCAATCCTGGCCGTTGAATTCCCTCGCTTGATCCAATGGTTCGGGATCATATCGCACAGACTAAAAGCTCTGATAGTTAGCACGTGATGAGGGCGGTATTTCCTCCCCACCCAAAGCCACGTGTTGCGTGGTGAGTGGAATCGCTCTCGATTGTGAAAAATGGATTCCGGCGTAAAGAGCTTGCGATAAACTGGAAACCACCCGGAGGGTAGTAAAGCAATCACCGGAAAAAAACGGGGGTTTTGCGCCTTCCAAGAAGGTCTGGATTCTGGCACAAGGGCCAAAGGAGGATGAAGATCCCTCCTTCCGGCCATCCCTTTGAGACTGTTGGTTTGTTGTTTTCTGGGTTAAGGAGATCGACATAGACCTGCATTCTAAAAAGGACCTCACATATGTCATAACATTTCATAATGAATCCAGATCGACGAGACCCCTTCCGTGTGGCTCTGCTTCAGAAATTCTGTCTCTTGAATTTTCTTGATGCTGCTGTCAGTCGCTGATGGCCCTAGATGAGCATCCCTCCTTCAACTTGTCATCCATAATATTCGCCCACTAGCAGCACAAGTCGGTATGCTTGTTTCGTACTCCCTCATTTGCAAGCCAGTCTGCAACTTTGTTGGCTTCCCTACGAACATGCACCAACCTAAGAGTTCTCAGCCTTCGTAGGTGCACTTGGATTCTTTGGTAGACTTGCAACAACCTCTAGTGTTCTGAGATTTTCTCAGGAGTAGCGCTAACATTTATCCTCTTCACTGAGTTGATGACTAATTCCGAGTCAACTTCAATGATAACATTGTGAATGTTGTGCTTGAGCAGTTTTTCCAGGCAGGATTCCATCGCCATGAGTTCAGCCATATTGTTGGTTGGTTCTCCTAGATAAATATGGAAGATGATTTGTATGTTTCCTTCTTCATCTCTCAAGACCCCTCCATAACCAGCTTCTCCCAAATTCCCTTTTGAATCCTCGTCTATGTTGAATTTTAAAGAACCGTGAGAAGGGGGTTGCCAAGAAGACTTGTCCGTTGAGGTCTTTTTGTTAATCTGCATAGAACCATGAGGGGGATGAACCTTGAGCTCTAACTTCTCCAAAATTCTGGCCTCTCTTTGTCCGATGGGTTTGCCAGTAGCTGCACCTCCCATGATATGAATAGTCTCTTTAAGTTGTTTAAGGATTAGATTTAGGATGCTGCTAACCGGACTTGTTTTCTCCTTGAAAATCATGTTGTTGCACTCCTTCCAGACATTCCAGATTATGAATCCAGGGGTCAGCATCTAGGCGGAGTTAATGATCTCATTGTCCGAAATTTTTTTCCATCAATTCTTTAACGTAGTAGTGATATCATTAACATTTCTGTCTGTCTTCTCAAAGACTTCTCCAACCCAATTCCAAAGTATTGTGGTGAAGGTGCATCTATTCAGTAGATGATTTGTAGTTTCTTCTTGTTGTCTACATCAATGACATCTTGAGGAGCCAAAAAAGCCTTTTTTGTTAGGTTATCCCATGTCAGAATCTTGCCTTGTTGAACCAGCCACTTGAACAGTTTTACTTTCATCCAATGGGGATTTTCCCAGATTTCTTTCCACATCTTATCAGTGTTTTGAAGGTTTAGCCCTGCATCTATTCCTTTGGCTTCCTTAAGGTTGAAGAGACCTGTCTTGTTCTTTCCCCATCTTAGTTGATTGTTCAAGTTTGAGTTCAAGATTTGTCTCTTGTCTAAAAGACCTTTAACGGCTGTAGCTTGAGTATGCAACATGCCCATTCCACTATAATGTGGAAGTTTCCAAGTTCTCCATTTCTTATCATTCCTTGCTTGGTCCAAATAGTCACTTACCCACCTTAGTCCTTTGTTGATGGTATCAATATGAATGTCTGCTAATTCTTCACTTCGGAGATTGTCCTCTTGTTGCCAATTGTCCTCCCAGAACCAAGCCAGGTTCCCATTTCTGATCTCCCAGAAACTATGGTTTTGGATTAGGGCCCTATTCTCCCATGCCCTATTCCAAATTGCAGAACCTTTTACCTGTCCTGTCATTCTGATTAGATTTTCCTCAAGCCATTCACTAGTATATTTGTGCTTCCAGAGTTTTTCCCAAGGGGCTTGAATTTCTTTCAGCCATCTCCACTAGATTTTGGCACCAAGAACTCTATTTAGAATTCCTGGGTCATGAAGACCCAATCCACCATGGGAATTAGGTTTGCATACTCTGTCCCATGCCACAAGGGCCCATTTCTTCTTTTCTTTACCTTCCCCCCAGAGAAAGTCTCTCTGAATGTTTCTTATATTGGTCATTACACCAGATGGTGCTGGAATGGCAAATAGCATATATATAGGGAAACTTTGTAGGACAGCCTTAGTGAGAACTAGTCTCCCTGCTAAATTTAGTGCTCTGTTTTTCCATTTGCTGATCTTATCTTTTAGCTTATTAAGAACAGGCTCCCAGATATCCTTGTGAAGCAGTTTGTTAGTGAGAGGAACTCCCAGGTACTTCACAGGCAGTGACTCCCTTTGAAAGCCCAGAATTCTAGAAAGATTTCTTTGAATTGAAATATTTGTATTGAAAAAGAAGATCTTTGATTTAGTGAGACTTACCTCAGTGCCTGCTACCCTATAGAATTTGTTTGAATGCTTTGGCTTCCTTCACAATGGGTGTGTCTTGAAGCATAGTGTCATCCACAAATTGCTGATGTGTCACCGTGTCCCCACCATGAGTGAGTCTCGGACCCTGGATTCTCCCTTCCTCCTTAGCAGCTCTGATATCTCTTCCTAACACTTCCATCATTAGAATAAAGAGGAAAGGAGAAATAGGATCTCCTTGCCTAACACCTCTAGAAGTATTGAAGGTTTTAGAAGGAGCGCCATTGAGAAGAATTGAATAGCTGGCTGTGGTAACTAGCGCCATAACCCATTTAATCCAATTGTGATCAAAGCCATATGATTTAAAAGTTGCTCTTATGTACGACCAACTAATTTTTTCATAGGCCTTTTCTATGTCCAGTTGCATTATCATTCCTACCTGTTTGTTGGTAATGAGTGAATGAACCGTTTCATGTGCTTGAATTATATTATCTAGAATTTATCTTCCTTCCACATACCCTGTTTGTTCCTCTGACACTAGGGTTGGGAGGAGAGGTTTGAGACGGTTGGCAATGAATTTGGATATAATTTTGTAGACCACATTGCATAATGCTATAGGTCAAAATTTGTTTGGAGAGGTGGCCTTCTCCTGTTTGGGGATTAAGGCTATGAAAGATTCATTGAGTGCCTTTAAGAATTTCTTAAATCTTTGAGAGTCTTCCACTACCTCCAGGATGTCCTGTTTCACAATCCTCCAACAAGCTTTGAAAAAGTCCACATTAAAGCCATCCAGGCCTAGTGCTTTCCCTTTTTGCATCTCTTTCACGGCTTCCTCAGTTTCTTCCTCTGTTACTGGTCTATTGAGATTGAAATTATCTTCTTTGATGACCACTTTAGGGATGTACTGAGTGAATTTTTTCATAAACTGGTATCTATCTTCCAAGGTTTCCTCGACAATTTTCTGAAAAAGTTGGAGTAGAACCTTCTCCATCTCTTCATGAGTGTTTCTCTCTATACCATGCTGATATGTAAGTTTCACAATTCTATTGTTGTTTCGGTGAGCTATGGCGGATCTGTGAAAGAATTTGGTGTTTCTCTCCCTTCTTTAATCCATTGTACTTTGGATTTCTGTCTCCAGAGTATTTCCTCTTGAAGGCATCTATTGTCCCACTCTTGCTGTAGTGAATCTGCCATCTCTTTCCTTTCATCTGTGTAGCCTTCTGTGATACGAATCTGGTTTATTTCCTTTAGTTTCTTTTCCACCTCTCCTTTAGCTTTGAAGATGTTACCAAATTCCTTTTTTTTCCACTCTTTAAGTCTGCCTTTGATGTGTTTGAGCCTACAGTGAAGCAGGAACATCTTTGTACCTTGAAGGTGAATATCTTCCTTCCACCATTGTTCAATATTTGTGAGGAAATTTGGATGTGTGAGCCAAGCATTCTCAAACCTGAAGGGGGTGTTCCTTGGTTTGCCAAAAAAGGAAGCTTCCAATTGGATAGGCCAGTGATCTGAACCCCCAAAAGGTAGTATGAGTGTAGTAATGCTGCTTCCCCTGAGAAGAAGTTCCTTTGAAACCATAAATCTGTCAAATTTTGAGACCACTTGGGTAGGACCTCCTCTTTTTTTATTCCAAGTGAAGATGCCATTGCTTGTTTCCATATCAACCAATTTCATATTGGTGATGAAGTTCTAGAAGGAAATTGAGTCTCTCCCAAGTAGTCTAGTTCCTCTTTTCTTCTCCATGAGTGATTTTGTTATGTTAAAATCACCTCCAAGAATCCATGGTAGAGCTGGGTATCTCTTTTTCATATCCTCCAGTGTTGTGAGGAGTCGAAGTTTGTCCACCATTGGTTGTGGACCATAGACATTGGTGATCATGTAACATTTCCTGTCACCCACCGGTTGGAAAATTGGAGAAAGGTGATGTCTGGATGCCTCCGCATCAATCACACCAAATTTCTGTGGATCCCAGAGAGTGAGAATACCACTAGCAGATTTATTTGCCTTAACTTCAAGGTATTCATATCTATTTACCCATTTGCTATGTTTTTTGCAGATCCTCTCCACTAAGCATTTTGTTTCCTGTATGAATACTATGTCAGGTTTTTCCTCTCTAATCCTTTTACTGAGATTCCTCAGTTTTCTTCTACTCCCTAGTCCTCTAATGTTCCAGGTTGTGATTTTCATTGAGGTGGGTTTATAAAGGAGTAAATAGAAAGGTCTTTCATCCTTCCTGAATCAATCATGAGCTTGCCACACTCCAATGGTAATTCTTTCTGTCTTTTTATTCCCCTCCTTTTGCTTGGATTCTTTGTTAGTTTTCCTGTTATTAATCCTATTGAGGAAGTCCCTTTGTTTTCCTGGTTGTCATGTCCTCTTTTGACTCCTGCAGCTATTTGACGTGCCTTGTTAATCAATATCTATTGGACTTTGTCCATGTCCTGCCGAGGGATGGATTTTATCCTCAAGTTGCCTCCTTGTTCTAGAAACTTTTCCAGCTCTAGGTTCTCCCTTTCTAAGATCTCCTGTAAATCTTAGTCCTCTGTACCACTTTCACTTTGAGTAATTTCTTGGTCTTTTTCTACTTCCATGGTACTCAAAGGGTCCATCATGTGTTCATTCTGTTCCTGAATGTACTCCATGCCGGTCTCTTTTTCTTTGCCCCTTGCTGTCTGATTCTCTGTACTCTCTTTATCCCCTCCCTCAGCTTCTTTCTCTCCTAAGATCTCAAAACTGTTGTAACTTTTTGTTTTATCATTCACACTTGGGTTCTTTTGTGTCTTTCTTCCTCCTCCTTTTCTTTTTCCTCCTACTTTGGTGAAACCTGTCTGGTCTTTTCCTTTGTTGGTATTTAGGTTTTCCTCCCTTCGATTGAGAGGACAGTCTCTGGATAGATGCCCATGCTCATGACATTTGTGACATCTGAACGGGATATGTTCATAGTCAACTGCTTGAACCCATTCCTCATCATAGACTTCTAGAATGACCTCATCTGGAAGGGCTCCTGATAGGTTCATCTCCACACATATACGGGCATAGGATGTGTATTTTCCCCTTAGAGTTGCCTCTGAAATTTTTAAGAAATGACCTAATTTATTGCCTATAGCTTTTAAAGACTCTGACATCTAGTAATCTAAAGGTAAGAAGTATAGTCAAATCCATACCGGTACAGAAGTGAAGGTTTCTCGTTCTGGCACAAAGTTCATTGTCCATGGCCTCATATAGAGTCCAGCAACTGCAAAGAAGTATGACCCTCCTTCAAAGATTCTGTCCATGTCTTCCATGTTCGTAAACACCACAGTGAAAAAACCTTTGGATCCAAGATGAATATTTAACTCCCCCTTTGGTTTCCAGTTGTATTTTATCCAGGTGTACAATGCTTTCTGTAATGGCCAGATTCCCATAAATTTACATATGATGGCATAGTTAGCCATGTGATCCCTGTGCGCTTGTAGAGCTAGATCGTTCAGAATAACCCGAGGTTTAGTTGTGGTCTTGGGTTTATAGGGCCCCATCTTAGCTCTGTTCTCTGACCCTTGACCTCTGTCTTCTCTTTCTCCTCCCAACAATCTTCTTCATGGGCCCCTTGATCTACATTGGTTTTGCTGCCTTCCGCCTTCTGAGTTTCTGTGTCTTTTGTCTTGACCTCCAAGGGCTATGGAGGTTTGTTCTTTTTCCCTCCTCTTCCTCTGTTTTCTACCATATAACTATAGGAGGGAGTGGAGCTCCCTCCTCCCTGTGTCTCCATGGATGCTTGGTACTCCCTGCCACTTGTTTCGTTGAACCCTAGAACCAGAGCTGTCGCCAGTTGTCAAAAGTAGGAATTGAAAGGGAAAATCCGTCATTCATAGATAATATCATTATGTATTAAATAAATAAATAATATTATTATTTGGTTTATTAAATTAATTAGTTTTTATACTATTACAAACTAATTCCTTACCTAATAACTAATCTCAACCAAACATTATTATATATATTATTAGCTAATTGATTATAACAGCTAGTTTATTAAATAGGTTAAACTGTTATATTAATATATAAATAATGCTTAGAAAATATTATTAATTTAATTGATGAATATATTAATTATAATTTAAATATATTATTAATTATCCATTAAAGATAACGACTAGTTAACTTACCTAACTTATGATATTATACTAATTAGTTAAATCTTAGATTATACTATTATTTAATTTGATAAATAATTCACAATTTACAATTTCAATATTAAATATTTAATTATCACATAATAGTTATTTTCTAGCTTAACTATTTTATTTTACCAATGGCTAGTTTTTGAACGGCTTACCCTGAACCTTGATGCATCCTAGTTATTTATTCTCTTAGATTGTATGGTTTCTCACCTTTGTCCTGAGGATGAACCACATTAATTGGTTCGAAACGTCGACCCAACCCTTACTATGTGATTAATATGAAAGATTGCGCTCTACAATATTTTATTTTTTAAATATTTTAAATTATTTAAATACAATTTTTTATGCTATATAATTTTAATTGTTATACAATATTTGTTGCGGTGGTTTGTAGGACAATTAACAATAAAACAATAACTAATTAAAAAAATCAATATTTACATATTAAAATTAATTAATTTACAAAGGTTAGAATAATATACATTCTGTACATTTTTAGCCTAGGTTGTAAAAATCACCGAAACTTTGAATGAGCATCATTTACAAACCGTAAATCTAAATGAGATAAAACGAGAACCAATGGAAAGCTAGCAAGAAATTGAACACAATGAAGCAATCAGAATGGAAATTCGAAGAAAACAAAACTCTCACAAAAATGTTTCACAATTAACCAAAATAAAACATTAAAGGGTGATATGACTAGAATTTGTGTATAGGGTCCCCATTAGTATTATGAAGATAGTAAATTAAAAATGGAGGGTTGTGATTTTACCACAACATAACACTAGAGCATAACATCATATGAATCAAGCAAAACTAAGTAGAACTAAAGATTTTATGAATTCAATAAGCATCTTAGATGGTACCATGCTAATTAAGGTCTACCCTATCTACAAAACATTTTTGCCAACGTATAATTATGTGATGTTGAATAACCACATAAACCGTTGTCTTCTTGTTGAACCAAATAATGAGAAAATTGTAACCAAGTTTACAAAATGTAAAATTAAGACAAGGAATAAGCTCATTTCTCTAATGATGACTTTGCTTTGTGACTAACCCTTTTCTATGCCTTGACTTAAGTGCCAACATAAGGTTTAGCAAACACCATAAAGGAAATGCTTATCCCATTGGCAATCCTCTTACTAGACAATGGGCATAACATTCAGAACAATCATCCTTGCACACATTATCCCCACACAATGGTGTGGAAGCTTTGCCCAACCATTTGAAACCCCTTCAAAGTTCTAACTGTTGACAAATCTAGGGGCAGCTAGATTATGTGATTTCTCTTAATTTTATAACTTCTTGTGATGTATTTTTTCTTATCTTGATTAGATTATTTTTCACCTTAATTGTTATTGTGTTCTTTTCATCAAACAACTACCAAACCATAAAGAATAGTGAGACAAAAGGACACGGGATATAGGCGATAAGCCAGGGCCAAAATCTCTCCACATGAGATGAAAACCCATAAGAATTCTTCCCTTCTTATAGAATCTTCAATTGACAAATTTCAAGAATTATGACCCTTGACCAAGACCCTCCAAGGCCTAGTCAACCTTTCTTCTTGATTTGCATACCTTCCAAAAACAAGCATCGACCTTCCAACAACTTGTTCATCTACTTTGATCCCCAACAATTTCTGCAACTTCGACCTAGTAGATTCACAACTTCGACCTTGATGCAACTACACAGCTTCGACGTTACAACTTCACAACTTCAACCTAGAAGCAACTTCACAAATTCGACCATGTAGCTTCACAACTTCAACCTTGTAGCTTCACATCTTCGACCTTGTAGCTTCATAGCTTCGTCCTAGAAGCAACTTCATATCTTTGACCTTGTAGCTTCACAACTTCGACTTAGAAACAACTTCACAGTTTCGACCTTGTAGCTTCACAACTTCGACCTAGAAGCAACTTCACAACTTTGACCTTGAAGCTTCACAGCTTCGACCTAGAAGCAGCTTCACAACTTCAAGCTTACTGTTTGGTCAATTTAGTACTCCTAAATTGATATCATTAATTGTCAACCCGGGGCTCGTAAGCTGATGAAGTGAAGGTGTACTATATGTACTTAAGCAACCTCTTAAAGCTTTTTGTCGTTTGGGGGGTGTTGTTTGTGATTAATTTATCTTCCTAAGATGGAGTGATGTATTTATAAACAAA
>APFE030404032.1:128326-161353 GCA_000404065.3 Pinus taeda
ACTTGATCATGCTTAATGACATCTAATGTAATGATCTGGGTGGTTTTACATGGAAAATGAGGTGAAAGAGAGAGATAAATGATGAAAAACAGTAGGTAATAGTGGATGATGATGTGTAGGTTAGAGGCTCTACACTTACAACTTTAGAATTTTGACCTAACAACTTTAGAATTTCGTCTTTCCCAGAGACTGTAGAAACTCTAACACAAGAGAGAGAGAGAGGCCCAAAACTTTGATCTTTCTCTTCTTCTTCTTTTTCATTCCTTTTCCATCTTCTATCTTCGGATATTGAACTTGCTTGAGTGTGCGTCTAAATGAGGTTGAATTCTTTCTTATATATAGGCATTTGAGGGGTACAAATTACTATATTTATGCCAAATTGTCTCTTCATGTAGGCTGACTTGATCTTTGTGCCATGACGAGTTCTTGGAGGGTCTTTTGACTCAAATAATTTTTCTTTATAATATGTAACATGCCCAAAAGGGTCTTTCATACATGACAATGATTCAATTGACTTGTAGACTCAATGACAAGCCTTAGAAGCACTTAATGGGTGTTTAACCTAAAAATAAATCTCCCTTGAGCATGAAAGCCATGCCTCAAAAATAACAATAATACAATTTTTTTTTCTCTTTTCATTAAATACATAAAATCATGATCACATATGTGATTATGAAGATCGAACCTAGTTACATTTTTCAATACTCCCTCTTAAGTAGGGAGATATTCATAATCCATACAAGGTACTTGGACATTCTCAATTTGTAGAATTCTCATAAGAAGAGTCAGATTGTTAACCCATATGTTTAGCATTGTATCATCCAACATTGTCACATATCAAGCCTTGACTAACAACTCTAGCTCTTTGTTAGGCCCCTATACTACTAGTGTAAACCCTTATTATTATTAGTACAACCCCTTATTATATTGATGTACCCATGTAGTGCCCATATTGTTACTATCGTGCCCCATAGAAGCCCACTATTGTTATTATTGTGCCCTTACATTATTATTGTTATGTAGGCTCTGATTATGTTATGACCCCTTAGAACTCATATATATAGAAAAGAGTCTTTTCATTTGTATCATCGAAGAATTGTTCATTTATGTAATGTAAAGGAGGTTGCCCCCTCGAAGAGGCTGAATTCTAAGGCATTGATCTATCTTTTCTATCTTTTCTTGAGCTGGTTTCATAACACTCTCCACAAGATCAGAGCACAATGTCGGTGAGACAAATGAAATATACACACCATCATCATTGTCTCTCAAGGTACATACCCAACCCGGGTGTTCACAAAGTATGTCCTTCCAGGACTATTCTTATCTTGGATTCCCAATCCTCAAAGAATATCAATCCTCTATGACTACTCTTATATTGTATGCCCTACCTCATCCTCAAAGAGTGTCGGATGTTAGATGCTTACCCAATCCTCCATTCATTGTTCCCAAAGTGAATACAAGAATGATGAGTCTATATATCCCTCTCAACTAAGGAGGATATACCATTCTGATAAAGGATTGTACCCATTCCTATAAAAGGAATCTACCCAATCTCCCTCGTATTCAGGGACTTGACCAAGCTCCCTCTTAACCAAGGACTTGCTTCCAACAACTTTCTGCTCTAGGTGGAGATAATGGAACTATCAATTGCTTGTGGGGTTCATTATTTTGATGTCATGAAGTTCATTTTTGAAATTATGGAGCCTTCATATTTTTGGATTTCTTCGTAGGGCATCGAACATCCATCACTTTCCTTCAGAAGCCACATCAGTCATGTCATCCTTCTCTTTGTTGGAAAGTGATTCTCTAGTCCAAATCTAGCTTTTCTTCATATTTCTACCTGTTTCAAGTCATGCTTCCTTTAGGATATTTCATCCAACCATATGAGTGCTAGTTGTAGGTGACATCTACAACCCTCTTTTGATAGCCCTATATCAACCCATCCAGATGTTTTTCAAAATAAAAAAAATGAACATTAAATCATAGTTACCTTTTGTGATGGCCTTTCATCATGACATCTAGCTTTCCTGCAACATCCTACACATTCATAAACATATCTCCAAGACTTCATATGTCAAGGGTATCCTTTCTTTAAATACCTTATCATGGTATTCTTCTCTATGGAGACGTCATGATCAATTCTTCTGGTCGTCGGATGTTGACTCCCTGTAACTGTAGTTGGATCTTTCACAATCTCTTCTTTCTTTCTTCAAATATTGCTTCCCAAGAAATTTCATCCATAGTTCTTTCTTCATATTATGTTGATTTCATCTAGTCAATATTTGAATCATGCCTTCATGAATCTTTCCAAAGGAGGATATCCATTTTATTTGATCATGCTCATGAGATAGAGCATTTACCCATGCAACCATATGATAACATGACTCAATTAAATACATGCATATAACCTCTTTCCTTCTTTTGGTCATCTAGGCTCCCTTCAACAACTTCCTTTTCTTGATTGAGAGTACTTTAACCATCTTGACATGCTGCATTCCTTTTTCACCATACCATCATCCTTCTAAATAATGAATCCCATACAAGATGGAATTCTCAGTGAGACACTTGCTTATTCCAAGAGAGGTGAACCTTCTAATGAAGATTCCAACAAGTTTTTTTTACTATCCTCATCCTGAAAATTCTCCTTCCTAAGAAAGATTATGTATGATGAACTCTATGCTAGATGATATTCTAATACCCATAAGTATTACTTATGCTTTCAATGAGCCTACCAAGATCTCCTTTGATGACTATGGTATACTTCTAATTCAACTATATTTTAAGCTTCTTATGATCTCTTACTTCAATTGTATTTTATTAAGATGCCATATCCTAAAATGATGCACCCTATCATGCTTCTAATGTTTCCTACCATTATAGTTATACTTTACAAAAACTGAAAAGCACTCGGTGGAGGAGATTATCTCAATCATAGTATAGATCTTTAACTTCCTCTTTCTTTGACTTCTCTTTTCAGCTTCTTCCACTTCTTCGGTGATATGGGCTTCTTCCCTTCCTCTTTTGTTGTTGTCATTCTTGGATTTAGGACAATTTCTCTTGTAGTGCCCATATTCATGACAACCATAACATTGGATTTTCGACATATCCTTCTTGTTCTTTTTCTGAGGACCAAATCTTCCAAATTTTCCTTTCTTCTTATCTATGGAAACAAATTCTTGTGCTTGTTTGTTTGATCCCACATTGCTTTTTTCCTTCAGCCTAGTTTCTTCAATTTTACACAATGACCAAAGCTCATTGAATGGGGTAGATTCCTTATTTCCATAGATGCTTGATGTAAAGTTGCCCCATTCCTTGGGCAGTACATTGAGCACTATGGTGGTCATTTATTTATCAAACATTATTTCTCCCCATTTTTGTAGTTGGTCTCTTATTTATGATACCCTCATAAAGTATGAGTCTATTCCATCTTCCCTTGATATATTCATCTTGTAGAGTTCTTGTCTCAATGATATAACTTCTCCTGCAGTACTTACGGAGATAATTTCACTAGTTTGTCATATATTTATTTTGATGTCTCCAACTTTGATACATAGGGTATGAGGGGATCCTTGATGGATTTAATGAGAATCCTTTGAGCCCTTACATATACTTTTCTAGAGATTGATCTTCTTCCTTTGGAGGCTTAGTAATTGATCCCTTAACATATTCAACGACTTCATTTTCTATGAGGATCAAATATGTCCTCTTATGCCATGCAAGAAAGTTTGATGACCCTACCAATTTGTTGTTTTCCTTACAAAATGAATTCATTTTGATAGTGGATTCAGTCATAAATATAGGTACTTACTTGTCAAGTGAATATTCTCTTTGACGACAATATCTTCAACTGGATGCCTTCTTGATTTTGATAATGATGTTGATAATATATGATTTCTTCTTGATGAAGATGTATTCATTCAAAAGTGATCCTTCAAAGAGAGGGAGATCACCTTGATTCCTTGATAATGATGAAAATGTGTCTTCTTTCTTCCCTTGAACGTATAGAATTCAAGATGCTTCAAAGTGTATTCCTTTTAGGTAGGGTCCTTTAGATCTTCTTTGATGATGACGTGCAAGCTTCCCAACAATGCTTCAAGTGAGAAACCCTTCTTTCGACAAGATAGGGTTTTGAGGTATTATTTGTTTGTACTCGGTCTTGTGAATGTATTCTTGATGGTACGATGCCAATTTTTATTTATTTTTAATCTTTATTGATACTCCTTTTTATATTCCTTCTTTTAGCCGCCTTTCCTTGTCTTGTCACCTTAGCTTTGATACCACATTGGCAAATCTAGGGGAAACTAGATTATGTGATTTCTCTTACTTTGATAGATGTTTGTGATGTATTTTTTCTTATCTTGATTAGATTCTTTTTCACCTTAATTATTATTGCATTTTTTTCATCAAACAACTACCAAACCATAAAGAACAATGAAACAAAAGGACACGGGATATAGAAAATCATCCAGGGCCAAAACCTCTCCACATGAGAGGAAAACCCACAAGAATTATTCTCTTCTTATAGAATCTTAAATTGATGAATTGCAAGACTTATGACCCTTGAACAAGACTCTCTAATACCAATTCAACCTTTCTTCTTCATTTGCACAACTTCCAGAAACAAATTTTGACCTTCCAGCAACTTCTTCAGCTACTTTGATCCTCAACAATTTATGTAACAACAACCTAGTAGATTCACAACTTCAACCTTGATGCAGCTTCACAGTTTTGACCTTGCAACTTCACAACTTCAACCTAGAAGTAACTTCATGGCTTTGACCTTGTAGCTTCACAACTTTGACCTAGATGCAACTTCACAACTTTGACCTTGTATCTTCACAACTTCAACCTAGAAGAAACTTCATAGCTTCGACCTTGTAGCTTCACAACTTCAACCTTATGACTTCAAAATTTCGACATAGCAACTTCAAAATTTTGTCTTGCCCAGAAATTGTAGAAACCCTAACACAAAAGAGAGTGAGAGAGGCCCAAAACTTCAATCTTTCTCTTCTTCTTCTTTTTGGTCCCTTTTCCAACTTCTATCTTAGGATATTGAACTTGATTGAGTGTGTGTCCAAATGAGGTCAAGTTCCTTCTTATAAATAGGCTTTTTAGGGGTATGAATGGCTATCTTTAGGCTGACTTGTCCCTTCATGGAGGCCAACTTTATCTTTGTGCCATGACGAGGTCTTCGAGGGTCTTTTGACTCAAATATTATTTCTTTACAATATGTAACATGCCCAAAAGGGTATTTCATACATGACAATGACTTAATTAACTTGTAGACTTCATGAAAATCCCTATAAACACTCATTGGGTGCTTGACTTAAAATAAATTTTCCTTGAGCATGCTACCCATGCCTCAAGAACAACAATAATAAATTTATTTTTCTCTTTTCATTAAATACATAAAATCATGATTACATATGTCATTATGAAGACCAAACCAAGTTACATATTTCAACATTAACCTCATAACGGTCAAAATATCAATGGATTTAAGGTGGTCAAGTGCAAATCTCCTTTACAATGAATCTTTCTCATACAAGTCAATATTGATTTCACCATAATGTTAACCATATTTTCTATGCTATTGTTTTTGCCCTAACATTAATGATATTTTCCATGTTATTGCAATGTCTATACTATGTAATTCATTGTTATGTTGAAACATTTAAGTTGTTAGCCTTTGATAATGATGGTTATAATGCATTTGCATGCCCATTGCTTAAGCATCACTAATATACTCTATGAGAGACTTTCAAAGTTGATGGATAATCTCTTTATACATTATCGTTTAACCACAAAGGTGTGGAGATTGACAAGAAAGACTACTGAGACATACAGACTCTTATGGGGGACAATACTTGAACAAAACCTTTGATAGTTGGATCAGATCAACGAAGGAAAAGGACCGAGTTTTATCCCTTCTAGCTTTTGCTAATTTACCAATGTCTATGTTGTAACAATCACTTATAACAATTGTTTTTTCAATATCAATTAATTGTCCAATATATTTTAAATCACCCAGTAATAGTATGCAACTTTATATAGAACATAAAACCATTTTCACAATATAAGACAACCAAGAACAATAGAGGCACAAAGATTTGGTCAAAGACAAGGGAAAGACCCACAAGGGGAAAAACCTTTCCAAATTCTCTAATTAGATTTTAATCAAATGTTTAGTAGAGAGATACATAGTCCAAGTACATCAAAAAAATTTCAAGGGTCAAAACCTTGACCAACCAAGTCAACTATCCAATATTTAACTAAATATGAGCACAAAAGTCAAATCTAGTCAAACTTCAGTTTTGCAATTTTCTGTCAAAGTCAACAACAGTCAATGTTGCCCTAACCAGTCAACAGTCAAAGTGCCTAGAAAAATTCATTCAAGGTAGCAAATAATTTGGCCTCTTTTGCTTAGTCAATTTGAGTCAAAACAGTCCTCAAAACAACCTTCAGATTTGGTCAAGGTCAAAGAGTTTACCTACGAAAACCATAACTTCAGAATAATAGTCAAAGGTGGTCAATACATGCCCAAAATTTCAGTGAACAAATTCTTGAATTTGATCTCCCAAGAATAGATCACAAATTGGTCAACGTAGCCCAAGTCAACCAAAGTCAAAGCAAGTTAAACCAATCCCAAATTAGAAGTCAAACTTGGTCAACATATGTATCTCTTTCCTCTTTGCACGTGTGAGCTTGGACCTACAATTTCAGGCTTGCATGAACCAATCAAATGAAGAGAAGATGTATGATGTGATGTCTCAAAGTGATGTCAAGTAACTTGTAATTATATGTGGTTTTGGAGGATGAATTTCCTCTTCCAGACTGACTTGCACTTTTTGTGTTGTCATGTTTCCATATATAATATTTTACCATGTGAAAATTAAATTATTCCAAGGACTAGAAGGGTCTCCTTAAGGTGAGAAGGGGTTCATCAAGGAAGGAATTTATCCCTCAAATACCAAATTTCAACACAACCTCTCAGCTAGGGAGGAATTATCGACCGCATCATAAGTCTCATCGCAAATGTCTTGTCATCATCATCATTGTATCATATCATATCAGATCTCATCTCTAGTCATTTATGTTCATCTGTTTAACACTCTTGATATAAAGAAGAATCATCATCATAGGGGAGATAAATCTTCCACCATATATTCAGGGACAATAGGTAGGATACCACTTACCATGAGAGGTAAGGATCATAGTCTATCCTATTTTTTGATGATCTTCCCACCTTGACCCTTAAGACTCAAGTGCTAGAACACATGCATGCTTTAACTTAAGGAGAATATCTCTATTTACCAGTGGTAAGGATCACACATGTTAGGTTCCTATACCAATAGGTGCCATTTTTCATGATTGAAATTCAAGAGCTCTAATATGTTCATACCTTTTGGCTGGTTGCAAAGGTTTTCCATATTCACAAGAAATCAAAAAAGTTAAAAAATGTAAAGAGGGTATGCCCTAAAAGAAAAATCAAAGGGAAAAAGAATGAAATGGTTAAGAAAATGAAAGAAATGAACCCCAAACAAAGGACCATGAAAGTGCGCAAGTTCAAGATGCCACTACTATTCTATTTTTGAAAAATCTCATGGTGTGCAACTTGTTGATTCATGCCACCATTGATGAATGGCCAAACAGCTTATTCTTGGCCAGTTCATGTTTGAATTCACTTGTCTTAGAGATAGAGAATGAGACCTATCCAAACTGTTCAATCTTGGCAGGTAAATAGATAGGTAGAGAAGCAAAGGAGCTCAACTGCTTAATCTGAGCCCTTGGAAGAAACAAGGTTTGATGTAGATAGGTTTCTCAGGTAAAGAAAGGAAAATCTGAAAAAGGGCTTGCTAGTTCAAATGCACCCAAAGACAAAAGAAGAAAAAATGTTAGATACAGTATGCTGGGTAGGTAGTTTTGGTGTTGCAGAAGCATGATTATATTTGATTTTGTCTCTCAAGGATGTTTATCTTATTGTTATCATAAGTACCATGGAACCTGTTTGGTTACAAGTCAATTGAGGCATGATTGACTTCCCTTTACTTTTTCCAAAATCACTTACTAACCTCCCCCAAGGATATTGAGATCTGCTCAATACTCCTAAACCACTCTATTTCATGAAAAATCCTGAGTAAAACTCTATTTTACTAAGGAAAAGAAGCCACATTTCTTGTGTAAAACCTCTCTTTTCTCCTAAGCCTAAGTTATCAAACTTTATAGCTTGGCGCCTCTTCATAAACCCATATTAACTGCTAACAGTATTATATAAATCCCTATATTCTTCCCCTTGCCCGTATTACGTAAACATATGGAAAAAGCCCAAAAATTTAATATCCCACCCCAGTTAATCTATAACCATAACACTATATAAACGAGGGTTTAATGGTTAAGCTGGAATACATTAAAAACCTCTGCCGCGCAAATATTCAAAAGTTAATTAACACCTGGTTAATTAATAGTTTAATCCCCCCGACAACCAATGGAAATCGCCCCGATATATTTAAATCAACGTTTATCATATGTTCAGCCCCGCGCCGTAGCCCTCCGCCAGCTCCATGAACGCTAGCCGTCGGATCTGGGCTTGCCCATCCAACGGCCCATATCTATATTGTGACCCCCTCAGCCGCTGTACTTTACCGCCCGGGGAGCCGGCAGTGTTACCGTCATACCAAGGGCACATGACACCCTCCAGCAGTGCTCGCTGCCCCTCCACTCGAAACCACCTTAGCCCAAAAGTGGTGTGGGCCAATACTGCTTACCGCCTTCTGTTGACTCCGCTTGCTGACGTCAGCACCACGTCATCCCGCTACGCGACAAACCATTCCGTCATGCTGACGTCACCCAACCGAAAAGCGCCAAAAAAGCCCCGTAAAGTCAATTTTTGTTAAAAGGTCCCGAAATGTCATTTTCGCTCATTTTGTATTTATTCTTCCACAAAAACTAGTGCATGTAGACCACGTCCAAAGCAACTGCTCGACCATACAGTCCGCCACCCAGCCAAACAAAGTCCACAGTCTTGTTCTCCAGCTCGTCCCGCAACCTGCAAACTACACAGTTCGTCTTTAAAGACAGGTATTTACCTTAATTCTGTTTCCGAACCCTGTGAATTTCAGTTTTCCTCTACAAGTTTTCCCAGAATAACCAAATTCAAGTTAAATTCAGCCTACAACTTACAGAGAAAAGTCCCAGAACTGCTCTTTTGCCCCTTTCTCCCACAGAAACTTGACCTCCAGTTAAAAATACAAAACCAAAAATGGAAGCTCCAGTGGCCCTCAATGTCGCTCCCCTCAATGCACCTCACAAAGAGTTGGAGTGGTTGCCCTTGGCTGATATAGATTTTCAAATTCAAGACTTAATTGGTGACAAAAACCACCTTCAGGCATTTTGTGAAATTAGGAACAATCGCCGAAGTAACTCTGATCTCTATGGTATATGGGAATCCAACCTGCCTATGTACTACCTCCCCTCAGTCAATGTATTCCTTGATATTATCCACCTATGCTGTGCCAATTATGAACCTACCCAGAGAGCAGTTATGACTCCCACTGGAACTGTCCTCTTTTATATAACTCCTGAGTCCATAAATGAGATGTTACACTTCAAACCCACTCAGCCTCTGACTCCTCTTTCTATGGGATTCTTGCTTGAGCAGGGGCCTAAACTGCCCAGTTCAGAGATAACCCGTATTGCTCAAACATTTATGAGACCAGATTGCCAGCCTAAAGAGCCACCTCCCTATGTCCATGCCTGGTTCAATGAAGCTGGAAAATTCATTATTGATATGATATCCTATATCCTGGGATTTAAGACAAGTGAGTATGTTGATGAGACCACATTAGTTTTGTTGTCCATATTTACTCCAGGACAGCCCCCTGCTGTCAAATATGACTATGCTACATTCATTTCCAACAAGATCCATGACCAATTCTTGTGTCAGATAAGGAGTCTTCAAGTACTCATCCTATATATATCATCTGTTCTTATACTATCAAACAGACATTTTTCAGTTTCCTATCAGAAAATTGGATTCCAAAGGAGAGAGAAGGTCTGTGATATTTTGGACCTCAGTCTTCCACCATGTTTCTGACTCTCCTTACACCTACTATGAATTCATTGACCTGTTTATATATCCGGTCTCCTCTCTACTGATGAGAAATCCTCCTCCTAGACTCTCTGGTGATATGCAAAAGATTTTACAGCTCTCCAAAAACTACAGAATAGGTGACTGGTACTTCTACCAGAATCACACCGAAATAAGAATATATGGCTGTGAGTTGTGCCCTTACAAGCTGCCCAAATACGTGCCTATGAGACTGTTTACACTGGAGTATTTCAGGCAAATTATCAATGCAGATTTAACTCACTTTCACAGTGCAAAGAAAAATGCCCAGCTAAGAATAAAAAACCAGTTAGGCCCCTTCATCATTAACAAGAAGGAAGCTTGGGCAGATGCTGATAAGATATTGGGGCAAGAACTTAAAATGAAGAAAGGTTTCTGGTGGGTACCTTATGACCCAAATGGCTTTATAAGTGATAGGAGAGTAAAATACAGGCTATCAGCCTATAAACATTCTAGGCTCCTTGAAATAGAGCAATTTGCCAATCAGGATGAGTGGCTAGAAGGTACATTGATAGAGCAACTTACTCAACAAGAAGTGATGGAACAAGCTATGAAAAATCTTGAAAAGACTCTTGACCTGGACTCTTTTGGACATGTGTTTTTCAAGCTGCCTCAGCAAACAGGAGTGGGTACATCCGCTGCTGGAACTTCTCAACAGCCTACACAAGAAAGCACTACACCAGCTACAGGGACATCAAAGGGCAAAGAAGTGCTAGATACAGAGCAACACATAATGAGAGATCAGCCAGCAACATCAAAGGAACAGGACCAAGGGAAAATTCCCCCTGCCCAAACCAAAGCACCAGAGATACCAGCATTGCAGACTCCTCTTAATGAGGAAAAGGGCAAGAAAATGGACAGGGAAGAAGGCACACCTATGACTGGACCACAGAGAAACCAGGGGCAAAAAGGCAAAGACTTAATCCTCTATCTGAAGAGGAAATCATTGAAGAAACAATAGAAAGTCTAGGAGGTGAGAGGGCAACTAGCCCACAGACATCCCTGGTAATAGAAACATCCACCAGCTCTCACGGGCAAGACATAGAAAGGTAGCATAGTGTGGAAGTTTCATCCACAAGGCCGCAAAGCAAGAAAGGTTCTGATATCAAAAGAACATTCACAGACATAAAGGCTCAGAATGACCCACTGAGGCTGCAACTTTATAATCAATTTCTCAAAATGACCCCCACCAACCAGCAAAGGTTAATGTCTGCATATGACATTAAAGAAGGTAAAATAATCTTGAGCCACTTTAAGCCTAAAGTGCAACAACCACAGTTAGCAGCTGACTGCATCAGGACAAATTTGGAGGTCCTTGCCAAAGACATTCATCCAATGGACCAGATTGAGTTACACAAACAAACTGGAGAGATGGTCTACTCCACATTGGCATATAAGGCAATGTTGGCTCACAAATTGCAGAACTCATTGAACAACACCTCTTCCCAACTATATTTGGAAAAGGCATCTTCTTTAGCCAAGGACAACAGGATAAAGTCCTTGGAAGATATTATCATTGAGCTGGGACATGATCCCAAGGATGCCAAAGGAATAAAATCATTGATTAAGAAGAAGGAAGAGGACATTTCTGCCCTCAGAAAATAACTGAAGCTGCCTACTACTATGCATCCACAAACTTCAGAGATTGTACAACAGAAGTTAGAGGAGGACATGATGGACCTACTCATGAAGCTGAATGAAAGATTAACTGATACTGAGCAAGCCTTGGAGAAAGAACTACAAGAGAACCAGTGAGAGTCGACCTCCCAGCCACCTGAAATAGCTCCAACAGTCATAACTGCCCCTCCTACAGTTTCAACAGCACTACCTCCCACTGTTCGAGCAACAACAACAACTACAACAGCAACAGCTAGCAGTACCACCATGACCACAGAGCAATTAATAAAAGCCATGGAGGAGCTAAAACTCCAAGTGTGAGAATTAAAAGAGGCCAAAGAGAAATTGGCAAAGTTAGAAGTAAGCTATGATAAATCCAAGATGACTATGGAAGAAAAGACAAGAGAGGTTAAAACATTAGAGAACAAGGTAAAAGCATTGGAAAAGGACGTCTCTTTAGAGAAGCCGCTGGGAGAAATCAAGGGCATTCTATGGGCTAACATTAGTTAATCCATTTGTAATGTGTGGAGATCTATTCAGGTTATATATGAGCAGATTGACTTGATATCAGCAGCCCAAGTGGAAATTCAAAAGGCCAGAACTTTATTGGGACATATGCCCGAATAGGCCAACATGTTAATACATTTTTTGAACACTAAAACTAGTGAAGAACTAGCAACACTGGACATCAGAGACAGGATAGGCACCATTCTAATAGTCAAAAGAGTTCTGACCATGAAAACCCTGATGCAAAATTTGGAGAGAAGGTGCCAGGACGTGCAAGTGGAGACAAATTCTTTTATAGAAAGATTTGCAGTTTTGCATGAAAGGGGCTTGCCAAGTCTGTTGGGGAGTAATGAACGACTGCTGAGACAAGTTGAGTACACACACAAGTTAAACAAACATGCTGCTAATCAAGTAAATGCTTCATCAAGTACTTCAAGAGAGAAGGCCCTTCCATCTGGCCAAACCCTCTACAACAACTTGGCAAATTTATTTTATATTGAACATGAAGTGAAACATCTTTTTACAGTCAAGCCTAACTTCTACAGGTACACAGACGCTGATGAGACTTTGAGAAAGCTGCAAAGACATAGGTTACCAGAGGAGCATTGGTGGCAAAGCATGTTGGAAATTCTATAAACATATTTTTGTTATCTTTTATATGCTTGGTAAATCAAAAGTTTTGGTACCATATGCCATAAAGCGGAGAATAGGAATGGATGAGAGTCATGCGGGCAACAATATATCAAATCAAAATTAAATGCACCCGAGGAAGCCGGGCAGCAACGCGGAATATCAGTGGAAAATAGCTACCAGCCGACTCACCGAGCCTACAGTCAACATATCTCACCAACTGAGCGGCCAGCGCAACAACATTTACTTCCTCATTTATTTCTTCATTGTTTTCAAGACTACATGCCTTTGTTTCTTGTAAAAACAATAACTCATCAGTAGATATTATCTCCCTGAGATATTTTGTAATATTTTTGCATAAATACCTCCCCATTCGAAGTATTTGGGGTTGGTGATGCTCTTCTTAGACTGCGTTGTAACTCTAAAAACTTTTGAAATGCAAAATCTATTGGAATCCATTGTTGCTGGACTCTCTGAATGTGGAATTGATAACTGAGGACTTGTTACAGAATTCATGAATCAAATTATGGACCAATAAGTCTCTTCTAACTTATGTCTTACAGTTTATGTGTTTACTATATCACATATGTTTCATGAACTAAATAAAAGAGAAAAAGAATAGCTCATAATTTGCTTGTTTGCACTCTGTGTTCAGTCTCTGTTATTTTTAATGTTTTCTTCAGAATTGGCATAAACAAGAATTCTTAACTGCTCCTGTTTCCCCTGGTTCTATCATATTGGTTAAATGCTAAGAAATTCTTAATTACTTCTTAGTCATAATCATTCACTTTCCCTCTGTCAACATGATGAAGGATTCTTAATTGCCCTTCACCCATTGACTCCATTCCATCTGATTCCAGCCTATAAATTGTTCTGTGATTGATTACCTTGCTCTGTAGTACCATCCTCAGTTAAAGAAGCCATATCCAGTGGTTCATCCTCATAAACTCCATTAGCCCAATGGATTGAATTTCTCTGATTTACACTCTTGTTCTATTGAATATCACCATCCAAAACTCAAAACAAAACCCTCGTACTTCATAACTAGCCTAATATACCTCAAAAACAAAGCTAAATTATAAAGAGAGAGCCCTCTCTAGACACAGACTGGCTAGAATTTGTGTCTAAAAGATTTGTCCGTGGTTACCTTGATCGTATTCCCTTTTCTTACAACTTTTTGGGAACAACCTGAGTGATAACAATACACACCCAAGTCTCTCCTCACCCATCGACCAGATGGGTGGAAATCCCAACAATACTAGTTTGTAGGTAGGATGCACACTGGGGTATACTTTGTCAAGTCATATACTTGTTGGTAGGGGAGGATACCTCTACTTGTTATAAGTGACAAGGATCACACACACCCTATAGTGAAAATAGGCAGGATACAACTTACTATGAAAGGTAAGGATCACAATCTATCCTATTGTCTATAGCTCCCTAAACCCCAAGAGTTCTTTGGCTCTATTGCCACCCCGGGAGCTCAAATAGGGGGAATAACATAACTTAGTGTCTGTGATTAGCCGTGACCCTTTCCCGGGAGAGTCACATCCACCAGTACATGCTACTCTCTGAAGACCAAGAACTTCCCTTTTGGTAAAGGCTTGGTGAGTATGTTAGTTATCTACTCATCTGTTGAAATTTGATGGTGTCTTATGGCTCCTCCCTGTACCATATCCCGAATATAGTCATATATAATCTCAATGTGCTTGGACTTGTAATGGAACATGGGATTCTCTGAAATTTGGATCCCACTCTTGTTGTTGCAATATATCATTTTAGTATCCAATACCTGCTCAAAAAAATATCCAAAGAGCTTCCCCAACCATACTTCCTCACATATAGCCATTCTAGCAGCAATATACTCATCCTCAACCATGCTAAGATAAACAAAATTTTGCTTCTTGCTCATCCAAGATATCATGGAAGACCCCAAGCTAAAACAACACCTTGATGTTCTCTTCTTATCAACAATATTTCTGGCTTAGTCAGCATCAGTGTATCCATGTAGTGGAACATCTATGATATTATATCTTAAACCAACGTTGATAGTCCCATGTAAGTATCTCAACATATGTTTAGCAGCAACCCAGTGTGCATGTAGGGGCTTAGTCATAAATTGACTAAGAGTGTTGATAACAAAACATATGTTCAGTCTAGAGCTCACTAAGAACATCATTTCCCCAATCAACTGTCAGTATTCAGAGGGGATTTCCAAGTCAGGTCCTACATCTTCTCCACATAACTTCTTGAAGTTCATCTCCATAGGTGTGTCCATGGACTTGCATTCCACCATACCAAATCTTTCCAATAGCTTGACAATATATTTCCCTTGAGAAAGGAAAATATCACTAGGTCATTGCCACACCTCTAATCCCCATAAGTAATGCATCAAGTCAAGGTATTTCAATTTGAACTTAGAGGCCAAATCCATATTACACTTGAGAATAAGAGGTTCTGAACTTGTCAAGAATAGATCATCAACATATAATACCAAAATTAGGGGCATACCTTGGACTACTTTGTAGTAGAGATTTGGATTGACATTGCTTCTCGTAAATCCAAGCTTCATCAGGTAGCTATCAATGCGGGCATACTAATCCCTAGGGGCTTGATTCAATCCATAAAACACTTTATTCAACCTGCACACATGAGTCTTCCTATCATGCTCCTAAAATCCCAATGGCTTCTCAACATATACTTCTTCATTAAGAATTCCATGTCGAAACATAGTCTTCACATCCATCTAGTGAAGTGTCCATCCTTGGCTAGCAACAAGAGAAATCATATATCAAATGGTAGTATATTGGGAAACCATTACAAAAATGTCATCATAGCCCTCGCCCTCTTTCTGGGAGAATCCTCTAACCACAAATCTCACCTTATATTTCTCAATACTTGCATTCGCACTATGCTTAATCTTTTATAACCATTTAGAAGTCACAACAGACTTTCCTTCAGGTCTCAAAACCACTTCCCAAACATCATTCTTCATAATGGATTCATATTATTCGACCATAACATAATTCCATACTTTTTCTTTCACTGATTTTTCAAAAGAGTGTGGTTCAACTTGTATCATGTTACTCATAGCCACAACATAACCCTGGTATCAACATGGATTCTTGCTTTCCCTAAAGGTTACTCTTGCAGCAACATGTCTCTCAGCATCTTGTAAAGTCTCACAAAGCCATAATGGTCTCTTCCTGGTAGGAGAATCACATGGAGGGGGATCCAAGGGATCCATGGGTTCCATGGGATCATCAATCTCAGGCTCAAGCATAGGATAGCCATCTTGTACATCCAGGTCATCATCCGTTCTTCCAACATTGGCAGTGGGAGGAGTCTCCCTTGCTTTCCAAAGGGTAGCATCTTCATCAAATGTCACATCCATGCTAAACTCTATATTCCTTTGACCAAGAACATATATTTTATAGGCTTTAGAATTTTCGCAATAACCAAAAAATGTACCTTTATTTCTTGAAGATTTTAGCTTGTTCCTCTTATCCTTCGACACATTAAAGTAAATGGGGTAGCCAAAGATCCTCAAATGTATAAAATCGAGCTTCATGTTGAGATTTGTAGCTTGGGAGGTAATCCAAACCCTAGGCTAGAGGGTTTGGGAGGAATGGGCTCCACAAAAGTAGTTCGTTGACTTAGAATCTGAGGTGGGGGATTTGCACCCAAAGGATTTGGGTCAAAACCAAGTTGATTTTGATGATTTGACTTGATGAAATAAAAGAGGACCCTAAAAGTAACTAAGGGCCACAAAGAGCATGAAAAAAGGAGGTCTACCATGCAAGATAACATTTTTTTTATATGTTATTTGTGGGTATGCTAATAAAGATGTCAAGTCGTCCTAGTTGGAGGAGTTCCCTCAAGGACTTAGAGTCACACCACACAAGAACATATAAATAAAGAGAGTGTGGACCTCATTTGGTCATCCAACAAGTGCAAATATCTCTCAGGAAAGACTTTGCATGCCTAATGTAGCCAAGCATATCAAGAGTTGAAGCAAGGACATGTTGTTTGTCTTTTGTTTGGGTTTGTTTTGGCATAGGTGTAAGAGGAAGAGAAGTCGAGTATTGAAGGTGGATTTTTGGGCATGTTTGTGGATAAATTCTTTGAAATTAAGGGATTCGAAGAAGTATGTTTCATTGTTAGTAGCTGATTTTTCTTTAGAGTCTAAAAGAGGGGTCAAGATCTTTTGTTTGGTGGGATAATACCTCAAAGAAACAGTTGGATGGAGGTTGCACTGAAAGGAGTACCAGTGCAATGATTTTAGGGAGTTTAGGTCTGGTTTGAGGAAGTGTATCAATCTAAATTAGGGTAGCCAATAAGCCATAACCATATACCAATTTTCCTCTACATTTGTGTTCATATTCAAGGTTGCAAGTTTATGGAGGGATCTTGCTAAGTTAGAAGGTTGTTCTAGAGGAGCTAGAACAACAATTTCATGTCTTAATTGAGTGTGGTTTTGGCCTTGGAACTTAAGCTACATATTTGTGTTTATTTTGGAGAGGATTGATCCCTATGCTTGAGGGTTAGAAGGGGACATAAGCCTTAATAAAATGTTGCGAGGAGCTTGGACACCAACAAAGGTAAGCAACTTAAGGACGGAGACAAGTCACAATTGTAGAAGGGACTATTAAATGAGTTTGAGAGGGATGGCATGGAATTTGATCATTCCATAACCAAGTAGAAGACCTAAAATAAATTCACCTATTCAAAAGTGAAGGTATGTTGATGTTTTCATGTTGATGTGATTTGATAATGGTCCTATTTTAGGACAATTGTTGTAGTAGCCAAAAGAACATGAGTTAGGAGGGTTGTAGTGGTTTGATCCAAGCCCTAAGTACAACCTCTTGAAGGAATAAGAGTTTTGTCAAAAGAGGCAGAATTGAGTGAGCTCAGTATTTATTCTTGAAGGATGAAGAAAGGAGGTCAAGGGAGCATATCACATCAGCCCAAGTTCATTGTTGGAGAAGGACATCTTGCACTGCTAGGTGAAAACCCTTCGTTCCCTAAGTGTGTCTTCATCGAGCATAACAGGGAGACATTAGTGGGAATAAGGCCCTAAGAGTTGTGTCCTTGAAGGACTAAGGAACAACTAGTGGGAAATAAGTCCCAAAGGAGCTGAGGAATAGTAGTGGGCAATTGAGATTTGTTCACAAATGGAGTTGTGAACAACTTGAAAAGAGTCTCAATGTGTTGATGCGTTGAAGGACGAACGATCAAATAGAGAGAAGTTGGAGTTGTGTTCAGTGTGTAGGAATATACAGGGTAAGTTCCTCAGACAGAACACCAAAAGGACACCGCTCACAAACAGATCACATATCAATACACCAGTATTTTGACGTGGTTAAAACCCTCAGAGAGGGAAACAGTCCACGGCCTGTGCCAACGTGGCTACTACAGGCAATTTATAATAAAAGAATGAAAATTTACATAAGATTCTCTCATGCACGGTGAACCTACAAATGACCCTCCATGCACTTTAAATAGAATTCATGGACCAATCGGGTGTCAAGCCACAGATCAAGTGTCGGTAATACCGAGGAGAGAATGAACCGTCGGATCACTACATATCGTGACCATCGGATTGTAAGTTACAAATGTACATGTTAAAGAAACACACTTTACTAACTCTATACTAGACCAAGTTATACTTAACTATTCCTACGTGTCGGAATATCCTAACACAATGATCTAATGAAACTGGTTCATTGATAGAGGTAGGTTGGAGTTGTTGCATATTGGGATTCGAAGGGCCACGCAGGTGTGTTCAAGGTACAATCCAGAGGAGCTGAGAGAGTGTGCAACATCAACCAGAGGGTGAGTGTATCTTGTTCAGAAAGTTTGGTTGTCATAGTTGTTGGCACCAAGTCCCAGTTGTAGTCTTTGTATCAATGGTTGTATGAGGGGAATTATCCCTAATACAAGAGCCATGGATTGTTGTATTATTAGTTTTTTAATATAACAAATTTGGGCAATTAAAAATTGTAAAAAGTTGTCTATATTTGTGTACATGTTGATTTTCTACTATTTATTGTTTCACTATGAAAAGTAGTTTGTTGTGATACTTAGATTGGTAGTATCAGTGATTGTAAGCTTCTAACCTAGACTCCAGTATTGTGGAAAAAAATAAATTCACATTTGTGAAACTTCTTTGGGAGTCTTGTCACCCAAGGCTTTATGAGGAGTCATATCTTGAACACAGACAACAATATTTGCAGCTTATCCCCATAGAAACTTTGGCAACTTTTGATCATGCAACATGGCTTGAGAAACTTCCATGATAGTCTTGTTCTTACTTTAAGCTACTCCATTTTTCTCAGGTTATAGGGTACAATGGTCTCCTTATTGATTCCTGCTTTCTTGAAAAAGTCAGTGAACTCATTTGAAATGAATTCTCCTCCATTATTAGACTTGGATATTTTGATCCTTTTCCCGATTTAATTCTATATTAGGGCCTTGAAGTCCTTGAACATGTCAAATGATTGGTCCTTGTGATCCAAGAATAAAATCCATGTCTTTCAAGTGAAGTCATCCACAAATATTATGTAGTACATGTAGCCACCAAGAGAAGTCACTGGCATGGGTCCACATAGATCAAAATGTATTAGTTTAAGTATTCCACTGTCTTGCTCTTACTTGAAGGGAATGGTCCCTTCATCTTATTTCCACTTGCACGTCCAAGAAAAACTCCATTATGATCTATACAAATCTCAGGCATCCCATAAACCATCCTCCTTACCTTAGGAAAGGCTTCATAATGAAGGTGAGGAAATATTCGGTGCCACAACTCACATTGATGATTAATATCATGAACCAATGCTCGAATTGCTCTTCCATTGACTTTATAAAGGCCTTCGATTATTCTTCCGAAAGTGAAGGGATCCCTCAAGCGAGACTCCATTTTCTATGTAAGGACTCTTCCATTTGTAAAGACAACTTTCATTCCTTTGTCTTCCAAGGAAGATATAGACACCAGATTCTTTTTCAATCCTGATACATATAGATCATCTTGTATATGTATAGTTTGACCATAATCCAAATGAAATGAAATAACACCAAACCCCTTTATAGGATAAGTAGAGTTGTCTCCAAGAATGATCTTCAAATTAGTCTCCCTCTCAACTAGGTTTGAGAGGACTACACAATAACCAGTGAAGTGTCTAGAGGCCCCACTATCTACCAAACAACAATCAAATGAATTTGAAGGAGAGGAACTAGAAAGAACAAAAATAAGAAAGTATTTAGATTGAGTAGAAACTACATTATTTTCATACCTTGAGTTCCTAGATCTCTTTTGAGGATGGTGACCTTCTTCACGAGCAACAGGAGCATCTCTTCTTCTGTTGTTGAAACCATGGATGTTGTTGTTGGATCTTGGAGCATTACCATTCTCCCGATAATCTCGAGCACAATGACCATATTCTGGAAATTGTAGCATTGATTTTTGTCCCATTTAAATCTTCTATTGGAATCCCTAGATGTTGGTTCCCTTCCTTAAATTAGATGGACCTCCTCTTCCTTTCCTCTTCTTGTCTTGAGCAACAAATGCAGAGGGTTATCCTTCTTCGTGCTTTTGAGTTCTTCCTCTAGAAATCATCATGGTCTCCTATTGAGTGCACTTGCCTAATAGTTCATCAAATTAAGGGAACATTTCATTGTTTCTAATGGTGGTAATAAATGTCTCCCAAATCATAGGAAGACCTCCAAGTGAATTTAGAACCAACTCTCTATCAGATGTGATTTCTGTAGCAGACAACAATTGGTCCTTGAGTTGGGATATCCTCATGAAGTATGATTGCACAGTCTCCCCCTTATTCATATTTTTGTCCTTGAGTCGATTCTTCAAAGATAGAATGTGATTCAAGTTGTTGACATCATACATCCCAACCATCTTGTCATACATTTCCTTGATTTCTTCAACTTTGCAACATAAGTGATCAAATGGTCTCGCAACGAATCAATAACAATTTTCCTAGCTTTTACCTCACCTTTCTTGTACTTGGACTTGATAGCACTAGAAGCATTCTTCAGAGGCTCATGTACCTTTTCTTCAACATATTCCAAAACATCATTCTCTTCCAAAGTCAAATCAACCCTAGCGCTCTAAACAACATAGTTAGATGAGTCATTCAACTTCTCTTCAATCTTGAAGTATGAGGTAGACATCTTGACCAAGTAAAGTGATCTTCAAAAGTGGATAAGAGATATTCAAAGTGTGATTTCTCTTGTTTCCTTGGGAATGTCTTCACCTCAACTTTGATTCCATGTTGATTTTCCAATGCTCCTTGTTGTAACAATCACTTATAACAATTCTTCTTTTAAAAGCAACCAATTGTCCAATATATTTTCAATAACCTAGTAACAATAAGAAATTGTAGATAGAACATAAAATTATATGCACATTGCATAATAGAAGATAGACAAGAACAATAGAGACACAGAGATTTGGTCAAAGACCAGGGAAAAACCCCACAAGGGAGAAAACCCTTTCCAAATTCTTCTTCTATTAGATTGTCATCAAATGTTCAATAGAGAGATACATAGTACAAGTACATCAATAATTTTCCAAGGGTCAAAGCCTTGACCAACCGAGTCAACTATTTAATATCCAATCAAATATGAGCACAAAAGTCAAATTTGGTGAAACTTAATTTCGCAATTTTATGTCAAAGTCAATGCTACCCTAACTAGTCAATGGTCAAAGTGCCCAGAAAAAATCGCTCAAGGCAAAAAATAATTAAACCTATTTTGCTTAGTCAACTTTAGTCAAAATAGTCCTCAAAATAAGCTTCAAATTTGGTCAAAGTCAAAGAGTTGACCCGCAGAAACCTTAGCTTCAGAAAAATGGTCAAAGGTGGTCAACACATGCCCAAAATTTCGGTCAACAACTCCTTGAATTCGGTCTCCCAAGAATAGATAAAAAACCGGTCAAAGTATCCCAAGTCAACCAAAGTCAAAGCAAGTCAAACCAATCCCAAATCAGAAGTTCACGCAATTCATGTCAATCCTTGTATGTGTCAATATTCATGGGCCAAACCAGTTTGTCCACAGGGGTATACTTATTAAATGATAATCGAACAAGAGCTTAAAGGGATGAGCAGTGTTTTATATTACACCTACAGAATTCAGAATGTCGTGCCTCCCATATCTACTCTTCCTTCACTTGCTTGGGAAGAGAAAAGTGATGAAAATGATTATTTAAGTAAAAGAGAATGAAAAGAAGAGTATTGGGTGCAAATATGTGCATGTTTTGACACATCAGGCTTCATTTATGCTAAACCCTTGACATTATACCATGTGCTTCGTTAGACAATCCATTATGGTATTTAACATTACTCTACTTTCGACGCAAATCGAATTTGTATGGTGTAGTTTATTATTCGTCGCATTAAGGGATGGTTATAGCATAGATTGGTCAAATTTTGATAAAATATTGTGAAGTCTTCACATTTTGAGGAGTGGAGCACGCAATGCGTAGTCAATAGGAGTCAAGGGGTTTTAGGAAGGTCAAAACCCCTTACATTTTGGTATAGCTTTAAGATCCGGCCATGGTTTGCGGACCATGGTATTGTAATGGGAAAAAGTATATAAAAGGGTGTTGTAGCGAGTCTAAGGGAATCAATCAATAGAATCGTATTTTGATATGTTATGAGTCTCTACGATATTTCTGTGTTTTGGCAAAGGGGAAGGCTCCTGTAGTTGAGTGCGTGGAGACCTTCGTAAGTCCGCAACTAAGTGCACAGGCCCCTGCAGCTGTGTGCGTAGGGTCTGGAATGGTTGTATCAGGAAGATCTGAAGTAATAAAATATATTTGAAGCAATTTTGTGTCTACTTTTATATACTTGTGTATTTTATGTATTTACGCGCAATTAGATGACATTTATATGTATTTTGTCTTAAGTACTTCGCAAAGATCTGGATCTACTATTATATGTTATTTTATGCATGATTAGACCTTTACGCGAAGTTTATATCTCTGTTTAACTGAAAATCACTTTAAGTTTAGAAATTTCATGAATAAGGGTTCGTAAAGGTAAGATCAGGCTTGAAACTAAAGAAAATCCTTAACCCCACATCACATAGCCTTCTGGATGCAGAAACCTAGTTCTAGCATCCCCCAATACTGCCTCGGGTGAGACTGCAGCCTGCGCTACATGGGTTGTTGCCGAAAGGGCTGGTAGTGTAGGGTTTTGTTGGTTAGAACAACTAACTTTGAACCTGGGTCCAAGCCCCCTCAAGCCAACAATTGTGCTTTAAAAAAAAGGGATGAATATTTTAAAAAAAAATGTCGTTGGAAAAAAAAGAAAAAAAAGAAAGATAGTTGTAGGGAAATTATGAAGATTATTGTAATGGGACCTCTTTGCCATGAGGTAATACGTTAATAATAATAATATATGTTAGAGTAGGAAAAAATGTGTTTTTGTAAGTGAATGGGTATGAGTGATATGTTTTTCTTTGATATATGAGAGTAATAAGTTAATGATATTATATATGTGATATCAACTGGTGAATGATATCATATACTTTAGAATGGTGAGAGAAATTATAGTTGATGATGCTTTGATGGGTGCAGGGATGATGGTACATTCATGGAAAATGCAAGCATGAATGTGCAGAGATGATATGGTAGATAGAAGATTTTTCCTTGAAAACAGATTTTGACTTAACAGTTCATTAACGTTAACATACGTTCAACAAAGGAGGCAATATTGAATGAAAACAATAGGAGGCACAGGCCATGGGAGAGGGTGGTTAGTTTTGTGAAGCATGTTGTTAGTTATGTTCTTGGGAAATTTCTCCTAAGATACACACTCCTAGACAATTAGAAGCAAGGAGGGATTACTACCAACTCCTATACCTCGACAACCCCAGCTGACCCTATTTCAGTAGATAGTTCAAACTCTGATCTAGCTCCCTAAGTATGTGATGGTTGTTATGGATTTCCTCCTGCTTTTATTATGGCGATGATTGGCCAAGTCTATATCCTAGTATATTTATGTTTAAGTATAGTTATGTTAAACATTGTTGGTTGCTCATGGCCTTTCGAAGAGCCCAATTTTGGGTATGGTGTGGTCTCTCCAATCCGAAATGACTCATGACATTTTTTGATGTACCTTCTTCATTTTGTCGTAATAGAATTCACCTTACACAAAACAGATCATATAAATTATTATTTTAATGTATATTTATATAATAATAATTATTATATTATTATTTTATATTTAAATTTAATTAATATGTATATAAAAATTTAATGCTTATAATAATAATAAAATCAATATTATGTATATTGCATTAAAGTCAATTGAGTTTAGCCTGGGTCGTTGGGTAGAATAGTAGTTACCCTCCCCACCCAAATTCAAGTCTTATACGCTAACATGTTTAGGCTTTGGAATAGAGTAACTCATTGCACTCTTAAGTGGGTCTATATTAAGGGTTGGCCTAGTACCTACAACTCTTGTCTTTCTTTCTAGCTCAAGGGGAGGTTGACCTTCAACTCTTGTCTTTCTTTCTAGATCAGGGGGAGGTTGACCTTCTTCCGGGGCCACACCCAAATCCCAAAATATTTTATGTCAATTGAGTTTAGCTTGGGTGGTTGGGTGAAATAGTCGTTATCCTCCCCACCTAGTTTCAAGTCTTGTAAGTTGACATGTTGACGCTCTGGAATAAAGTAACTTTTGAATTAGTGATTGGAGAATCCACAGTATTAACATTTTTATACCAACGTTTCAAATCCCAAATGGGATTTGAAACTTTGTTGCACTCATGCCCACCCCTGTTCAAGTCTCCTAAGTTGACATGCTGACGCTCTAAAGTATAGTAACTTTCGTGTCCTCTTAATTGAGTCTATATAGAGGGATGACCTAGTAGCAACAACTTGTTGATTTTTTTCCCAAATGACGCTCAATGTCCAAATTTTTTCCTAAGTAAAGAAGATATTTTTCTCTCTCCTCTTTGCAAATGTGATCTTGGAACCTGTAATTTCAGACTTGTACAAACCAATCAAATGAAGAGAACATGTGTTGTGATGTCTCCAAGTGATGTTAAGTAACTTGTATTTATGTGGTTTTGGAGGACAAGTTTCCTCTTCTAGACCGACTTGTAATTTTTGTGTTGTCATGGTTCCACATTAAAAATAATATTTTCCCACGTGCAAATTAAATTCTTTCAAGGGCTAGAAGGGTCTCCTTAGGGTGAGAAGGGATTCCCCAAGGAGGGAATTTCTCCCCGAGCTGCCAAATTTCAACAATTGTATGGTCGATAAAATTTGCCCATGATTCCATCTTTCAAGGTAAATATCCCAACCTAGGAAGAGTTTATATTTATTAAAACCTAATGTACCAACCATTAGAGAATTTTTTAGGTCTAAAATGGGCCTCAAAACAAAAATATATAACCAAAATCACTTTTACAAAAACTGTTAGGATTCAAGATGATGATGTCAACCATGGGGGATGATTCACCATTTTCGGAGTAAAAAAGTAAAAAGATAAAAATACAATTTTTTTTTCAACTCGTATTTTCAACTTATCTCCTTGCACTTTTAATCAATTTTTTAGTGGGAGAACTCATTGGATGAAAATTTTAATTCATTATCCAAGGAATACCCACGTTGCATAATTTAGATGGACCCCGCTAAATGGAAAATGAGAAATACATGAAAAACATGATTGCAATCACGTTTTTCATGTATTTCTCATTTTTCATGTAGTAGGGTCCATATAAAGTATGCAACATGGGTACTCCTTGGATGAGGAATTAAATTCAATATCCATCGAGTGATCATGCTTGAAATTTGAGTAAAATCATAGGGAGATAAGTTGACAATACGAGTTGAAAAAATAATTTTTATTTTTATTTTTTCCCTCTAAAATTTGATGATCTAATCTAATATTATTTTATTATTTCCACTATTATTTATAATGTTCCCTAGGAGACTCATTTTAGACCTCAAAATTTCTCTAATGAATAACAATAATGTAGAAAGGAAGACACACTCTATTGAGAAATCACTAGGGAAACCAATTAGGATTTATTTCTCTTACTTGATAATTGCTTGTGAATATATGCTAGTTTTTTATTACTTTTATTATGTTATCTTCATCAAACAATTACCAAAACATAAACATGAAGATCACAAGAAGACAATGAACACATGATAAAGGCTCCAAGTCAGGGAAAAACCCCACAAGGGGGAAAACCAAATTAACTCTTCCTTCCTTATAGAATCAAATCAAAGTGAGAAATCTAGGACCAAAAACCAAGACCAAGGCCTTCCATAAGACCCAAGTAAGCCCTTCTTCAAGCCTTCCTCAATCAAGTCAAGTCCAATGAATTCAACGAAGGTCAAAACTTCTTTTAGTCATAATTTTGGCCCTACAACTTCGTAGAGTTTCCCTAGCACTTTGTAGAGTTTCCCCAACGCCTTTACATAAATAGAACTTTGGCCTTGTAGCTCACAGAGTTTCCTAAGTACTTCACACACGTGAACAAAGATAGACACAAATTTAATTTTTCTTCCTTCTTAGATCTTCGCTCTCTCCTTTGATTGTTGCTCTTTTTTCTTTGATTTTCGCTTTCTTTCTTGCTCTTTCTTGCACAATTTTAAAAGTTTCTAAGTGATGAACAAATGAGGTTGAATTTCTCTCTATATATACACATCCATGAGGTCAAATATGTCCATTCCAAGGCTGACTTGGTCTTGTGGAGGTAGAATTGACTATTTTTATTCAAATATATATATTTTTTTTTTTTACTTTATATAATATATATAATTTTTTTTTTTACTTTCTTTAAAAAGTCCAAATGGGACTTGACTCCAGTACAATAAATTGACTTAAGACAAAAAATTATTTTGACTCAATAAACCCTAGAAGCATAATAATGAAATAATAATAAAAATTTCTTTTCTTTTTTTAATGGAAAATACAATTATAATACAAGTAAAATGATAAGTATGAAGATTGAACCTAGTTACATTTTCCAACACTCCCTCTTAACTAGGGAGGTATTCATACTTACACAAACGGATACAAGAATACTCTCAAATTGATATATTCTCATAAGGAGAGTTTGGATTGATAAGCCATCATTAAGTATTAACATCATAACCAACATTGTCAATTTTTCAATATAGCAAGGCCGTGATTCACAAGCTCTATCTCTTTACTAGATTAGAGCATAATGTTGGGAGGCATACATTTAGACACCACCACAACCTCTCAAGGAACATAACCCATATAGATGTTCGCCAGGTGTGTCCTTACAAGACTATTCTTATCTTGGATTTCCAATCCTCAAAGAATATTGGTTCTCTTCAAATTCTTTTATCTTGGATACCCTGTCCTATCCTCAAAGAGTATCAGTCGACGAGACTATTTCCTATCTTGGATTATAAAGCCTCAATGAGTATCGATCCCAGACGCTTATCAAATCCTATGTTCTCCCTACTAGTTCCTTCACTAGACTGATCATTGTTAGACCTTTCCTATTGTATGACACATGGAGAATATGGTGTCCTTCATCACTCACTCTCAAACAGGGAGGAGATCCTTACTCTCTCTAAACTAGGGAGACATAATCATAAGCTTCATCTTCTTTCATTCATTACCTACTTTTTCTTCCATGGATATTTCATTAGTAGTTATAGGGCTCCTATCTCGCAACACATCATACCTGAGCTTCGACCTTCCTGGGTGTCATGGAGCCAAAATATTTCTCAAACTATCTTCGTGACAGGGTTCTTTCTAGCAAACTTTTATTGAATTTACATTAACCATCATTTGTAGTATCTTTGTCATCAAAAGTATCCTTTCAAACCAATCAATGTAGAGCTAATTATATCTCCCTTTGTCCATTTTGGAAAGAGAACTTCTTTTATATCAACATCGAATCCATCATGAATAACAAACCATCAAATCTATACCTTTCTTTCCTTTATAGTGTACATATTTATGCCATATGTTATTCTAGGCCATCATTAGTGCTTGTCAATTCAATCCACGTGCTCTCGAATTGAGTTAAACCAAACAACTATAGATTCATCATATTATCTCAACAACTATTTTTCTAGCCTATACTTCTGCAATATGTTCTTCTAGGTAGCCAAATGATATCTCAAATAAATCATCAATATCAGAGTTACCAAATCATAATAGACTCTAGTCAAGGTATCAAATTATGCTACATTCTCCCTCTGAGGTCAACATCCCTTTGCATGGGATATCTTCATAATGTACTAGCGTTCTTCATTCTCTTTGATTTTCAATCATCCATCATTGTATTCCTGGAATGAACCAATCAACAAGATTTAATATCATATCTATTGTTGGGAAAAATATGTGGGGGGGGGGGGGGAGGTGTGAATCAATATTTAAAAACTCACAATAACAAAATTCTTTTGTGAAATGTATACACGACTTGACTGAACCCAACTAGCGTATATACATGACTTTTGTAAAAGAAACTAGTGTATGCTTAGTAAACTTGTAAAACAACTAATTCTTTATCTGTTAAACTTAAACTAGAATGTAAGAGATTTATCATGCATTTGATAAGCAGTAAATAATTATAGTAAGAATAGAATAAAGTATCACACATAAGTAACACACATGAACACCAGGATTTAAGGTGGAAACCCACAACTTATTAATATAAAAAAAATTCTTACATTCTTGTACTGGTGCAGACTCATACCAATACGCATGCACCCACTTGTTGAAGGCTACAACCTTCACTAGTTCCCCAACTCCTACTGGAAGGGAGCTCCAACCCCCAAATCTAATCACTAGCTACGACTAGTAGGAAGCTTCAACTTCCTCACTGAAGGCTCCAACCCTCAGCAACATGCATGGACAACGTTTCATAAATTTTCACGATACAATATCAACACTTAAGCTCAACAACCAACTGTAACTCATCACTATAATACAGTCATCAATCTTTGACATAACTGAATCAACCAATCACTGAAACCCAATTAACCGACACTTATCAAAACTCAACCAATCAACTCGAACAGTCAGATTACTATAACTAGTACATGGAACTAAACTCAGAATACTGCTTCAACACATAGAGTCAATTTCAACCCTAAATCATTCAAATGCCAAAATGGATACGCTACTTCACTTAAGGAAACCCGCGTGTATACGCTCTTTTCTATAGAGAAACCCGCGTACATATCTTAATATATTGAAAACTGAAAAACTTGTAATTCTAAAACAAAATTCTAAAATATTCTGTTAGCTTATAGAATCCTCATACAGTCAACAACATCAATAATGTTTTCAACCAATCAACATGTAAACAAATTCAACTTCATCATTAAATCAGTTTTTCTTTAGGCATTATCACTCAACCCAGATCAACATGAGAACATCATTGACAGACAATAGAGAAACAACAACACTGATCAGGTTGAACAGTGATTTATGAACAAAAACCCTTACTTTATATACGTGACTTTGAAGAAGTGAACCCGCGTGTATACGCGCTTTTCCTGAGACCAACCAACATATAGATCTACAAATTTTGACCGAAAATTGTGTAGCTCTTCAAAACTTCAGAAAGACCCAAATCATAATATTTCGAGATAAAAACATGCGTCAGTACTTAGATCTAGTCAATCCATGAGCATATCATATAATGAAAATTCATTTCAGGTCTCAGATCCCGATCCATCATTGTATTCATCAGTGCATAATTATTTCAGATCTATGTGAAAATTATGGCCCTTACAATGATAATATACTTCAGATTGAAGTATTCATAAAAATCATTTCACTTGCACACTTAGTATTTCGATCTTCACATCTTTGTATAGTTTTTCCCTTATCCAATACCACGGGTCAAAATTACACTAGTGTCGGTGGTAATCTTTGATAGGATCAATATCTGTTGTCACGCTCATTACTATGGGCCAATACCATGGTAAGGAGCCCCGGTATTTAGAATACCATGGTGCAAAAACCACATGCTACTTTGCTTCACCAAAATCGTGTGTATACGTGACTTGGCCTTGATGAACCTGCGTATAAATTTTCAAGTATTCACTTGTATCAAACTTCTGATTCTGATCTGTAAACATTTGACCCATCATTTTGGTATTTTGTTCCATCATTCTGTCACCTCTGAACTGACCCGTGGATTCATCTAGTTAACATATACTTGTTTTTTTAAAAGTGAGTTGCCATCAGTGACAACACATGCATCATAATTCGAATATTCTCCCCCTTTGGACTTGATGGAAACCATGTTGGTGTTGATCACCTCAACCTGTAGAAACCTGTTAGATACATCAAATAATCATTATTCAAACACCAAGATATTTTCCCCCTTTGACATCAAGGGAAAAGGGCGGACCAAAGCTCCCCCTTTGGATCTGATTTGCACTATATTGTCCATGCTCCCCCTGAGCACATGTTGAATCTTTAGAAAGATTTTCAAATGAAGAACATCACTCTATAACTCAACTGAGTATGACCTTTCTATCACCAAGGAATCATACTTAATCAATAACCCAACCAAGTGGGGATACATATTTGAATCAACCACCCAACCAAGTGGGATTACATATTTGACATGGCCTCAAAAGTCCATACATCACTGAATATGACAATTATTACATCATAGGTCTCCACATTACCTTTACATCAAATGACATATATGACATTAATAACTGAGACCAAAAGATCTTAAAAGTAGCATAATTCAATAATCAGAATGACAAAAGTGCATTATATTCTGCAAGGCTAATGCTCCCCTTGAACCTGTGCTACTTGTTCATTTTCAACAACTCATTCATCAAAGCATATTCATCAATCAGATAAATATCAATGAGAAAAACATAGCTCAATACTATATCAGCAGATTGTACCCACCAACACCAGACCAAGAAAAATCAAAGCATAGTTGTCAGAAGCATGTCAGAGGTTTATCTTGAGTATGTCCCACTGTTTTTCTATCAAAGAAAAACATACATGTTTGTCTACAAAGAAACTCGTGTATACATGTGATCCGGATTTAAATAGGAACGCAATAGATTACAGAGATAACCATAAATACAGAGATGCGATAACCATAAATAAAGAGATGCAGTGGAAATAACACTTCATTTCATTAATGGAAAATACCGAAATATGCTTACAACCAGAATTGGAAATAAACCAGCTAAGACGATGGTAGCTTATCTCTGAGAAGAGATGTGCGGCTACATGTCTCTGAACTGTTCCGAACTTGTGTTACAATGAGGCTCGAAGGCCTATTTATTATTGAGAAACAATTGGAAAACCCTTCACATTCCAAAACCAACCCTTAGAAGATGAAACGCCAAATTGTGGGCCCCATTTTGGGTAAATTGGTACATCAATTTCCCGGGGTCATAACTTTGGCATACGATCTCCGTTTGACGCGTATGATAGCTCATTAGAAAGATCTATCCGAGAACTACCATTGTTGGAACGGCAACACCGGTCCATGTTCCATGGACCCGTGTTGCCCCTGGATTCCCAAAAAGCGTCGTTTAGGGCCTCAAAACGGCTCCGGAAGTTCAGGACCCGAAAAACTGCTAAAAATAGTAAGTTGTGCTACAATTAAGGAAACTGAAAATGCTGAGAGAAACAATGATGGGGTCCAGATGGATAGGTGGGTGGCCACCAACATCCACCTGGATCATTCCTCCCCCCTTAGGAAGCAATGGTCCCCATTGCGTTGAGTTCCTCCATCTGCTGAACTTGTTCTGCACTGTCTGATGTGTCTAGTAATGGTGGGAAGCATGGTCGACGACGGTCCACATTGAACACTTGGTGCAGGTGAACGAATGGAGGAATGCTGTGCTCCAAAGCATTGTTCCCCACAAGCTTGGTACTGCTGTAAGGACCATGTTGGAGTGGTCTGGGCTTCTCATGGGTTCTGGTAAGGCGTGCTTTCTGTCGATGCAACCAAACTTTGTTGCCCACCTGAAACTTGTGTGGTACCCCTATGGGTGAGGAGAAGTTGTTCCTGTGTTCTGTCATGACCGTATCCCTTTGCTGCTGCTGCTATGTGGAGGAACCCTTTGCGGTGGTCATGGATGTAGCAACGATCTTCCCCTTACTTTGGGAGTGAACCATACATATGAATTTCCTGGTCTGTGATATGAGCTTGCTGACTTTCTTAGCATTGATCAAAGATGTGGCAGTAGGTGGGGCTATCTCTGGTATTCTGTATAATGAATTACTCAAAGAAACAATGACAGCACGAGGCCTTGACTCATACACAGCATGTCGCATCCACAAGTATGGTTGGCCTAATAATACATCACAAACATCTAGAGGTGTAACATCACACAATACCTCGTCTGTGAATGGGTTGATGCTGTAGGGAAGGCGGCACTGCTAGCGAACTTTGAGATCTCGTCCTTCATGAAGCCAGCCGATACTATACGGCTGTGGGTGTGGTGTAGTCGGTAGGCCCAACCGCTTCACGACCTCTGCTGAAATCAGGTTCTTTTGGCTGCCACTGTCGACAATGAATTGTAGCGGCGAACCCTTCACCCACATCTGTGAGTGGAAAAGACGTTCCCCCCTCCTCTGGCTCTTCGGGCTCATTCTTCTGGATCTTGGTAGTGGCAACAGTGGCGCTGGGATCCGCATCAATGATTTGCTTCTCTTTGCCATTCCCCTTGTCGGGTTCTGGCTCAGGGTGGGAACATGTATCTGATTCGGAAGCCTTCAACTCAGCCACCAATGACTGCTTGGTCCGACACTCACTTGTGTTATGAGTGGGACTCTTGTGGAACTCACACCACTTTCCTGTGTCCTTTTTCGGCTTTGTGGTGTTGTTCTTTTCTTGTGGCTTCGATGGGTTGTCTTGGGTCACCCCGCCTTGGTTTTGTCCTTTGGGCTTCAGATTTGCAGATCCAAAGTCTCTCTTCTTTTGTTTGAACTTTTGGTCGATTCTGGCAGCGTATCGGTATGCTGTGCCGAGTGAGGAGATGTCCAAGAACTCCATCTCTTCCTAGATGTATCTGTGTAGGCAGCCGTAGTATTTGAGCACCAGATGCCGCTCAGAATATTTGATACCCAACTGTGTGCGAAGGGTATGAAAAATGTTTGTGAACTCTGGAACATCTTGGTCTCGTCCCTGCC